>VYXB01002716.1:555392-570305 GCA_013397135.1 Pachyramphus minor
GGGGGGGGGGGGGGGGGGGTCTTAGGCCATGGGCCCACACATGGGGAAAATATGAAACATCTTTGTGATGCAGAATACTTCTTTATACCTAGCCTCATTTCCATCTGAGGGATAGAGTTCTAGGAGTGGAATGAAATTTTGAGCCATGTGCTTGAGGGTGATACAGCCAAATTAAAAGCTTGGAGGCTGAATAATTGAAAGGATCAAAGTAGAGAGGGGTACAAAGTAACCAAGCAAACAGCGTGGTGTGGGTATGAAGAAGGTGTGTGTGCTGTTGGGACACAGTCACAGAGGGTGTTTCTAGTAGACAGAGGAAATTACTGGTGTTGTACAAACATCTGCTGAGACACCATTTAGTATGCTTCAGAAATAGTCATCTGTTTGAGGAGAAAATAGAAGAAACTGAAATGTGCAGAGACAGGCTCCTAGGATGAATGGGAAAATAGATACCCCGCTAGAGAAAGCTTGAAGAGTTTGTCTGGGGTAGTCCAGCTAAGGAAATCATATATGTAAGTGTTGTCTGTATATACACAGGTGGAGACAACTAAGGGAGGGGAAATACTTAAATTGAAGGACAATATTAGCAAAACAACAAATGGACCTAGTCCAGCTTGTTTAAGTTGTAATTAATTACAGTAGTCAGGTTTTTGGAGTAAACAGGAACAGTTGAACTTGGTCTTTTAGCTTTTTCTGCTAAATGTTGGTGAGATTTGAAAGTAATTCCTTAATCATTGTGGAAATATCAAAGAAAACAAAACTTTAATATGTATAACCAAATGTGTTCTGAATTTTATGAAGAATTGTCTTTGACCAAACAGCATTCCTGCAGCTTCTCTCCTCTAAGTTTTTTCTCTCTTTCCTGGTATGCAGTGATACTCTTACTGTGGTGCTTTCTGAGAGACAGCTACCACTTGGCTGCTTTCCTGATCTGATGGTAGAACCTGTGTTTTCCAGAGGGTGTTAGCAGGAGGACAGTGAAAGCAACCTAGACCTTTTATGCTCACTCTTTTTATACTTGCTACACTTTGAAATAGAGACCGAATTGCTTTTAGGAGAGGTCATTTTCTTAATTGAACTTGAAGTGTGCTGGGTGATAGAGATTTTAATTTGGATACCTCCATTAGGTACTTAAAGATGAATCCAAGCCAAAGCATTCAAGAGGGAATAGACAATCTCTTCAGAGAGTTTCTGAAAGTAAGTGGAGAGTAGGTAACTGCGGCCAGGCTGTCATGTTCAGTGGATATGATACACTGAGATTTTTGACCCTAAAATCTTGAAAACTTGGACGTCGCTGTAAATTTTTCCCTTCATATTTGATGTAGAAAACAGTTTACTGAATTCCAACAAAGAGAACTTTGTTGCAACTTACCTTAAAGTGAGAACCACAGTTTGAGAGTGTGACTTGGGAAAAAGTATCCAAGCAGTTAGTATACTGAAGTCTGGCTAAAAGTTGATAAAATGTGGGATTGTAGGTTGAAGCACAATAGCAGCTAGACTCCTGCTTGCCATGGGCATTGGTAAGTGCTAGCTACCCAAACATCTTTTGTGACCTTGCTAGCAGTTGCTTGAGGAGCCAAAATTTTATCTCTTTTGCATTGTAAATAATGTCACAGTCAGCTCATTATATGTGTTATTTTAATGCTATATGGGAAAGGAATAATATTCAGTAATTTGCAAACAGAAGAGAGGAAAATTATGGCCGAAGGTGCTGATCATTATGCATAGGATATTAATGAAAGAAAAATGACTGTGATATTATTACTGTGTTGCATGTGGACCTCAACCACTTTGCTTGCAGTGAAAGACAGAAAGGCAGTAGTGGGACAAAGTTTTGGATTCGGAAGACTGGCAGAGGGATTCAAGCTTGGTGGCTACTGGGACCAGAGGAGGATGCTGTCTGACTCCCTGGTGTTTTGTAGGAGCTGTCTGGCTGCGATTAGGGCTGGAAGAAGCGTGCTAGGGCTTTTATTTAGGCTGACAGGCTATTCAGGAGCAGATTTTGATATTTTTAAGGTTCTCTGTTTATGTGAATTTTTCTGGTTTATATTTTTCCCCTTCATTCAAGAAGCTATGTTGCCAGTATGTCCTTGCTAGAATTTTTTTCTACTCTATTGAAAGCTTTTTTTGATGGTACAGTTGATTCAATCAGTAACTATCCGAATCTTCTGATGTTTATAATCAAAAATGCCAGATGTTAGAATTTAATCTTTCTAGATTATGTGTAAGCGAACAAAATTTTATTGACGTCTTTGACCCTCTGTTTAACACCATCTTAAACTGTTTTCCTAAATCATTCGGATCAGTCTTCATCCAAAATCAGTGACAACTTTTTAGTAACCATGAAAAAATTAAATAATTTAAGTCTTCTCTGTAGACTTTCCTAATACTGATTTGGTCTTTTTTTTTACCAGATAAATTTGCGCCTCATCTTGGTAAGCGGGAAAACAAAAGAGTTCCTATTTTCACCGAATGACTCTGCTGCAGATATTGCAAAACATGTCTATGACAACTGGCCAATGGGTGAGTAGCTGTGTGGCTTTGGCTTTTTAACTGGTGAGCAAGGAGCTTCCCTATATCATCAGACTAAAGTGTCCATAAACTAATCTCTGTGCTCAATGTTCAAATTTAAGTATGTTTATTGTGTATCTGGACTGGTTATAAATCTGTATTTTTATATAGAAATACAGTTGTCTTGCTTTCTTTTTCCCATTTTCTTTGGTTGGGTGGATTTTTAGATGTCTGGACTGTTTCCTGCTTTCTAAAATTTGCTTCACCAAACTTCTTTCCCCCTATCTTTGGACACTTTTCTTGATCAATTATGTTAGAGGATTTAGTAAGTGTGAGGAAATGTTAGAGATATAAAAAGTCTTACATGACGACAGCTAATATAAAATATGGAATGTCAGAGGAACACATTAGTAAAATTGAGTCTAAGTAGTTCTTCCTTACTGCCCTTATCTTGGAAAGGATCTGTAATACTGATATTTTTCCAGGAAAAAAACCCAAATATAAAAGCACATTTTAAGGGACATTGAAAGACTGGAGGTTGTTTGTGTGAATATATTTGGTGTTATCCAGGAATACTGGCTTCAGAAAATAGACTCGAGAACTTAAGACGTGTATTCACATATGTGAATTAGTTTCCCAAAACAAAGTGCTTCTGTTCTGCCCGACTATGATTTCATGGGAAAATAGCCATAACACAGACATAGCATTACATACGATGAAAGAAAATGCTTCTTTTGGTACAGGACTTCATTTGGGTTACTGTTTTGATGTTAAAAGGACTACTATTTAGACAAACTAAAACATTGCCCTATCTGTTTTTGTGGTGCCTTTGTCAAAGACATATGGTGGATGATAATTCATGCCAAAAAGTTAGTGTTGCTAATCTGTATTTTAGACCATTTAAACTGGTCTTTGAGGTCAGGAAAAACAGAGTTTCAGGGGAGTTGTTTGCTGTTTGGTTTGCTGGGATGCAGTATTATGTATTTAGTAAATATGTAATGAAGGAGGAGGTTTTAAGCCCTCTGAAGTATTAAATACAGATGTAAAACACTTTAGCACCAAGAAATATGGTTGACGTAGCATCTGTGTAGCTGCTGTACGTATTTTAATGTGTGCCTTCAACAAAGTCGGGAGCCCCTGGTGGTCTAGTGGTTAAGGATACGGCACTGTAACTGCCGAGGCCCGGGTTCGATTCCCGGTCGGGGAAACTCCCCGGGCAGGTGGAGCCCGTTAGCCCTGTAAGGCAATCCACCTACGTCCTGAGGACCTCGCTGCCACTGTCCAAGCTCGCTTGGCCCCGGCAGACGAACCTCAGGATTAAAGGGTGGGCTCAGTTCTGCGCGCACTGTGTCCCACCTAAAATAAATCCAATGCGCAGGCTGGAAGGCGTACAAAGACCTTCCACAGTTCTTCGTTCGCGAAGTCTGGCCATTATATTATATCAACAAAGTTGTCATAACCAAATGTTCTTTGTGTACTTTTATCTGAATTAGTAGAGGCAGAACTGGATTTTTTTTCTTGCTCAAGTTTATGCCTGAACATGTGATGTCATGTTCCCAGTCTTGTGAAGAGCTTGCAAGTTGCAGATTCTGAGTTTATAGTTGGGAAGAAACCCAGACTTTTAAGTCTTCTTTAAAAAAAAGTAGAACCAGACATGAAACCATCAGTTCAAATACCTGCTGTCCTGAGGGAGTGCTCTAAATCTTGGTGAATATTTAACTGCCTTTGCAAAGAGGAATCCTCTCAGTTTAAAAGACAGAAAAAAATCTGCTTCAGAACAGCATATAGATTTGGACAAACATTAGCCCACTACCTGTTTTCAGACTGAGAGTACTCCTATTTGTCACAGAACCGAGAAATCTTGATGAGGACTAAAGTTTCCTTGAAATTGAGATGATATAGTTGTTTTAACCCCCTTTTGACTTGTCACAATCTCGAGGGGAAAAAAGTCACAAAATATCCTCAGTCAAATGCTGGCAGGGCTAAGGCAAACCTCTCCACACCTCTTTTGACAATACAGTTGTTAATTAAGGATCTCTTCTAGTAGAAAATGCTGAATTTATTTTAATACGTATCATCGAGGTAGGTTACCTGTTCTCTTCTTCCCCTCCCCCTTTCTTCTAAATAATAACTTTTTTCTTGTTTAGCAATTATCTGAACTTACAAAAAAAAAAAAGTAGATTCAGTTCGTCCTTGGCTCATTTAGTCATCACTGGAAATTAAAATTTGAATTCATGTCAGAAAGAAATGTTTCAGACTGCCAGCCAAGAAGAAAGGATGGGTAACTTGGCAGCTTAACAGTGAGAAAATACCTGTGCCAAAATATAGTCTGTCTTCTTTTGGTTGTGATTTTACATCATTATGGCACTGTAAACTCGCTGAATTTCTCCTCCTTACAGCCACAGTATAGTGGAGTTCAGACTGTATGGAGTGAAAAAATAAAAATTGGTATTCTAGCAGTGTGATAAGTCAGATCCTTTACACAGCCCAAAGCCTAGCAGAAGGGGCATGTGCTTGAATTGCAAGACAATTGAATGAGACCCTGGGTGGAAATACTTAAAATTCAAACAGCTTTGCTTCCCTAATTTGATCTAATCTTATGAACTAGGCACATGGCAGTACCTATATTCCCATAAGGGAATGTTGCAGCCTCCGCTGTTGGTACCAGCCTTGTGTCTAGTGTGTTCTGGGGCTGATGGCTGCTGCTGCCTGCATTGCTGCCTACATCTCTGCCTGCTTGCTTTTTGCACCAGATGCCTCTCCATACAATCTGCAGCCATGACTTTTGTTTTAAATGCTTCCTCTTCCCCCCCTTTTCAGTTCTTCTTTTTTTGTGGTGCCAGTTGATACTGCCTGTATGTTAATTGTATGTTCCCAGTGAACAGGTTGGTTTCTGTGGCTTGTCGGGATCCCTTGCTGAATATTCATTTTGGTATATAAACACTACAGAAGCAGAAAGAGAGAGCATTTGTGAACAACTGTTGCCAGATATCTGGTCAGCTAAGAAACAGAAGACACTGTATTCCCAGAGAGCCCATTTAGATTCAGCATTTCAAGGCTTTATGATACTTGTTCTGAAAGCAAAGTGCATATTTATTTGCTCTTCGCATTGTGACAAGGAACGGTAAAGGATCATTTAAGCTTATAATTTATTCATGATAACTTAAGCATTATAGGAAAATGCACGCTTGCTTTTCCCGAACCACTGTTTGGCACATAAAAATATCCATGGATTGGCCTTTGAGATGTTCCTTAAAATGTACTGTGGGTGTCTGCTCTGAGAGAGCCTCTGTTCCAGCTCTCCGCGGTGGCTGTTGGGTGCTACTCAGGTCACTGCCCCCTCTGGACATGTAACTGGTTGGATCTGGCCATCATCGAACGGCCCTGAGCTTCCTCCAGAGCTTTTTTTCAGTGCTGTGATCTCAGAGTCCTGTTTCAAATGACCCATCACATGCGCTTTCGCTCTGTGTGTGGCTGCTTCCCCTCACTGGAGAACGCCTCCAGTTAGTCAATTAGCTGGTGAGGGGGAGTATGGCTTGAGAAACTTCTGAATGGAAAGAAATTAAGGCACTTTTTGCCTGGATATTAAGAATCAGGAAGCAACTTGCATAAATGAAATATTTTGTTTAGGACTTGTACCTGTGCTAAATATGTCACTCAGTCTGTGAAGTCAGTAATATTTATACTTGCAGACATAAAATTACGCGTTTCAATGCCCAGTGTCAAATAATTAATTTAAGAATAGACTTCAAGAGTGCTGCCCTTGAACTATCTTCCTGTATCTTCAACCTATGTACTCTTTTTAGTGTTTCGTGCAAAAGAGTCCTGTTCTTAGTTTTCTTCCTGGTAAAGGTGAAAGAAATAACAAAAGATGTTTTTATTACAATGTAACTGTGTAAATTCTTTCTCTCTTCAGATTGGGAAGAAGAACAAGTCAGCAGTCCAAATATCTTGCGGCTTATTTATCAAGGGAGGTTTCTTCATGGCAATGTGACATTAGGAGGTATGAAAATACTTTTCATTATACATGTTACAGTCAAGCAAAGGGGATATTTATTTACAGTGCAGTGAATACTTTACTGTGCAGTGAACAATTTACTGTTCAAGATCACAGTATAGCTTGCTTTATAGTGTTTTCCTCTGTGTAGAGTGACATTGTACCTTATTGTGTATTTTTCCATGTTGTTACCAGTAGTTAAACTTCGGGAGGTACCACCTGCTAAGTCAAGTCTCCTCTTGCACAAAGAAACTGTAATGCTGCTTTTATTTGTTGTCCTTCTAAATGCAATATTTTGTTCCACCTCTCTTACACTGCACTTACCGGGCAAGCTACTTAAGAAGTATCTGAAATATTTTAAAGTGTTTGATAAACTTTATAGTAATTGGTCAAACAATACTTTAAATCTTAGTGCAATGCAGGAAGACATCCTATGAATGAGAATGAGGGGAAGCATTCTTGCTGTCCAATGCTCTCCCAGGGATACAATTGCATAGTTATGCGAAAACAACAGTAAATGGCTCCACTTCTTTGCCGAGGAAATGCTATTCAACTCTGCCCCCTCGTGGCAAGTGTTTCCTCACAATTACGTATTTTGGTGGAAATCTTTGCTAGAGGTGTGACACAAATGTAACAGTAATCTTTTCTTTTGTAGTTAACATTTGCCAGTGTGAATACCCACTGTATCAATGAGTAAACAAAGTTTTCTGTGCCAATTTAAAAATAAATTAATACTACTGCTTCCTCTATATGCTTAGGATGTTTATGGGTTTGTACTTGAATGCAGTATAGAAAGAAGAATATAATAGAAAATCACCAGTGAAGTGTTTTTGAAGTTAAGATGAAACTGAAAATAATATTTCTGCTTATGGTGATTTTCCATGAAGAAGTGACTGGGATGATATAACCATTGATTCACTTTCTACCATTCCCAGTGTTGGCTAGGGATGTACTTTTAGAATAGATTTATTCTCCATGTAAATAAATTTTTAATGCTGCTATATATACAAACGAGATCATTGTCAGCTCAGCTGGAAGAGCCTGAAATTTTTATTCACTCTTTAATTTGTATTTTTACCAGGTGACAATGAGTGCAGCTAGTAGCAGCTGGAGTAGAGTTGAAAAACAAATGTTAAGTCTTGGATCATCCCTGCAATTAAAGATGCTAGTCTTACCCTACATTTCCAGGCAAGGATAGCTAAATGGGATTTTCTTTGCCATTCATTCTGGGTGTTGCTCTTTACCACCAATATTTGTTCCTTTAGTGACATTTGTGTAAATCTGAAACAACTTTGAATATTTGTTTAACATGTTATTTAATGAGTTAAACTGAAAAATAATAGCTTCATGCTGATGACTCTTGCATTAACTTAGGTCTATGAATTTTGAACACTTACTTGGCTCAGGGCATTTCAGTCCATTCTTAATCATTCATGCGATGTGATTTAATCATCATGTTTTTACCCTGAGGATCTTACATGTATATTAGTGTTTTTCAAAAATCCTTTTGTTGCTGAATTGTTTTAAGAAAAAGAATCCCTAAACCATTGGCTTAACTTCAGTACTAATGAAGTTATCTGGAGTAAGATTATACAGCTAAAAGGGGAACAGGAATTCATAAAAAAACCTGAAAAGACTTACTTCAGTTTGTGGTGTTCATCAGAGGTAACCCTAAGTGAACTAGTTACCTTTAAAAGGGACGTGGAGGGGGGAAGAAATTTCTTGCTGTTATGATGAAGTTTCATTAAGCTTTTCTAGCTGCAGGTCTCCATGACTGAGTTATAGCACTTAGTATTATATTTGCTTTAGGTGATAAGGAAATATTGACTGGAATTTGGACCTTCTGAAAGTCACTTTATCATCCAGTGAAACAAAAGTTTCCAAGGAAACAGTTTGATTTCTTTTTTAATGGGAGTCCATTTTTGTTCACATTTTAAAAATTAGATTTTAATGTTCCAATTGTAACCTCACGTCTGTGCAGTGGCTTCTGAATTTGAGACTCCTATAAACTAAGAGGCCTCAAACAATGAGATATTGATAGGAAAAAATGCTTTTGAGTGCAAAATTTTATTTTAAAGAAATCATCCCTTTTACTGCCTTCTCTGAATGGACTGTCACTACAAGAACAGTAGAGCTAATGGCACTGGAAGCCATGAAGAAAAATGGACCCCTCTGTAAAGCTTGGTGTGCTGCTCTTGCCTGTAGTGCTTGAGCCACACTGTTTTGTAGTGTCCTGCCTGCACTAAGGGCTGGGGAGTTGGCTAGCAAGGCAGAGTCTGTTGTTCACCTTCCAACAGGGCATTTCATCCTTTAGCTAAATATTTGTTCTGCAGTTTGTATTTCAAATAATATTAATTAGGGAAGTAATGCATAATCAACAGTTCTCCATTTCTTGGTAGATAATGGTAGTTGGCAGTATTTGCTTCCTTATTTATAGGGAAGTGTGGAAGGGAAGTCCACGTAGCATCCATATTTCAAAAGGCAGGGAGAAGTTAATTCTGACAATAGAAAATATGGAAAAACAGCAGAATTGAACAGATGGGAAAGGAATTAAATATGATTTTAGTTTAAGTGAGAGAAAGGAGTGAGAGAACAAAGAGAAGAACAAGAAAGAATTATTGAGCATAGGTTTAGGGTGCTCAGATGCTATCATGAGGCTCCAAGAAAGAAGCTAGAAATTGCTAACAAGAACTATGCAAACTAGTAGCTGAAATGAGTTAATTGAAATATATTCTACTTGATTACTGCAAACAGTTAATCTCCATAACTCTCTAATCAAGTCTCCTGAAGTGTCTTGATATAATGAAAGATGTCCCTAATGTGATCAGTTTGTAATATTTTGCTCTTTCTGTAATAGCTTTTCAAGAGTTTATGTTGTGAAGACAATACTTTTGTTTGCCAAGAGCATATTAAGAGTCTGTTAGACTGTTATACTATACAACTTTCAGTTGTACCCAAAATACATCGTTGTCAGACTTTAAGCTATCAATAGCTTCTAGTTTCAGGCACAACCAATGCTTCAAGTAAACTAAGCAACTTTCAGATTTGCCTATGGAGATGGCTTTTCCCAAAGTACAGCAGCTTCAAAGAAGCTTGTGGAGTTCTGTATCCCTTTGTATGCTTACACCTGTGTTTTAACCTGTGTTTCAATCATAACTTGCATTTTTTCACACAAACATGTAGTCAATGAACCTGATTTAATAGCAGTGTTTTAGTGAGGCTTGTATTGAATACATCTAATTACCAAATACTAGGTTTGTTTTTTCATTAGTGAATCTTTAATCTATGCTATAGTAATTAAAATAAAGAGGCATTTTTCTGTTCTGTTACCTTCAGGTTTGTTTGCCATTCATTATTCATTTATTCGCTTAAAATGCCATGATGCACCGTATGGGAAAATAAAAGATGTAACTTCAGTTTGACAGGGCAAATTCTACTCAAGTCAGAACGATTTGTGCATTTAGGATTAAATTCTTGTTAAATGCACCACTAACTTTTTTCCCTCTATAAACCATGGAGGGCAAAACTTAGAGCATCTTTACCTTATAGTTCTCATAAAAACAATCAAGGAAAATACTTTAAGTATACACTGTGTTTGTATACTTAAATCAGAATGTGAAAATTACCATTTCAGTTTCAGAAACAAGCTTTGTGGAAAATACCTTTTTTTTTTTTTTTTTTTTTAATTTTGTGTTGCTAAAGCTACAAAGGCAGCATTGTGAGTATTACTGTATCTGATTGAAGACATTTTAAATTTGATATTTTTCCCATGCAGCTGATGTTACCAGATAATATTGAAAGGCAAAATGCACACATTTTGTATTTTAAAAAATCTGTGTCATGGATCAAAGTATGTTTTAGGAAAATCTTTTTTACAGTAGTGGCTCAGTGTTCTGATATCTCAGGAATAACAATTCAGTGGCTGAATTAGCCACTTTTTTGCATCCTTATCACTAAAGAGTGCTTACCACCTGAGTCTTGGTATGAATGCCCACTTCTACTTTTACTCAAAAGAGGAATGCTAAGTTTCCTAACAGGAATATCATATGTCTAAGAATGCAGTGTTTTAAGTGACTATTATCATGCCCCAAGGTGTTGATTTATAGAACTTCAACCAGTAAGCAGGTCAAGCCTAACAGTATGAACTTTTGAATAGATGCTAATCTGGTTATAGTTAGTTTCAGTTGGGTATTTTGAAGAAAAAAAAGCTGCTGTAATGTGTTAATAATTCTCCCTTTCTCCTTTTGCAGCATTAAAACTTCCATTTGGCAAAACAACAGTGATGCATTTGGTGGCTAGAGAGACATTGCCAGAGCCAAACTCTCAAGGTAGGCTGTGCACTGGAGGTATTTCTTACTCGAGTACATGGCAAAGTGGTCAGATCTCTTACAGGCTTTTTGAGTGTTTCATAATAGAGAGAAGTCAAGCCCTTGTGCTTTTTTGTGAAGAAAGTAATGGAATGCTTTTGTACTTGTTTATAGAAAACTAAGAAATTAACTTTCTGGTTTTGTATTTTTGTAGAGTGCAGAAATCAGCTCAAATCTTAAAGCTCTTGTTTTTATTGTGAAAAACTAGTCTAGAATTATTTTTCGGTTATGTAGTATGCATGTGTATAATAATAAATAATTTTTTAACTGAAAATAATATAGAACAGACTTGTATTAAGCATAATCTCACACAGAATTGCTTTAGAAATGGCATGTAAGCAAAGCTTTCTTCTTGCTCCACAGGTCAAAGGAACCGTGAAAAAACTGGAGAAAGCAATTGCTGTGTAATCCTGTAAACCCTGTTAGCTTTACCTGCTAAGTGTGATGTAATATAGTCTTTGTCTTTCATGCTGCTGGAATAGAAGAGGCCCTACCTTGCTTCAGACACCTATAGGAAGAGCCTGTCTGTAAATCCATGGAACTGAAATATTACACGAACACTGTCTCATTAGTCTTTTTTTTTAAAGAAAAGATGAAAGATCTATGAACACTTTCATTGGGTTTTTTTTTCAATTCCTCCCTTTTGTTTGTTGAATAATCTTACAGTACATCACTTTTTGAAAGAATTCAATGTCCAGGAAGGTTTGTGTTCTTTTCCATAGCAGGAATCATTTTGCTACCACAAAAATCTCCATTAACCGGATCTAACCAGTCAAGCTTTCTAGATGCAATTTGCACTAAATATGGTTGACAGTAAATTTCTCATCAACAACCTCTAACAATATTTGAGACATCTAGTAATAACCTGCAATGTGTAATGCAACACTGGAAAATAGTATATTAATAATTAAAACAAATCTCACTTATGGCCAAATCAAAGGAAAAACTGTTAAGTCAATTCTACGTAAGTCAACCTTGGTGGCCAAACTGGCACAGAATACTAACTAAACCAAGTCTAACTATATGTATTTTCACTGCAACAAACAAAAAAAACTATGTGCCTGTAATTTAAAAGCACTCTGTAGAGGGCTGATGAAACTGATTCTTTGGTTACTGCGTGCGCTCTGATCTCGTGTGTTAGTGGAGTGCTTATTGAGACAGCACAAACAAGTGCAGAGAGTGCGTTTCCTAGCCTTAATATGGGAGGGGTAGTTTCCTGTAGTTCATAGGCTTTTATTATTGTGCATAAATGTTAGAAAACATAATTTACTAATCAATTTTATGTATTTGAATATTGGCAATGGGTGTTTTTCAGTCATTTTTCTCATCTGTACCTTAGACTCCAGTGTCATGCTTACTCATTAGAGACTTCAAAAGAATTATTAAAGTTTAAAAAAGCAAAAAGTTCTACCATAATACTAGTTTTGTTTCTTTACGTAATCTGCATTTGGTGTTAGTGCTTGCAATGGTATTAAAATCAGAAGCTGATTTTTGAAGGCGTACATAATTTAAAAGGATGCCATTCTTTTATTTCATATCAATACTTTAAATGTTGATATGCTAAAGAAATTTGCACAGCACTAAAGCATGAGCTAGTTTCATCTAAACCTGTAAAAAAATAAAAATTAAAAAAATATAAAAGATTTTATATTTTTTCACTGGGGAGGAACTCTTCCTGGGTGAAATTACAAATATATGTAGAATATATTTAATAAAAAACTTATAAAATACATAACTATAGAAGTAAAATATAGATTGGCGTGTAGTATAATAGAACAATATTCCATATAAATAGCTTTAGCCTTTAAAAAAATGAGTCACAGGTTGACATTGTGTTCTGTACTTAAGTGTCCACAACTCTTACAGGTGTTCTGTGTAATTGTTTTTTCGAATGATTGGCATCATTCAAATGTAAACAGGTTATTTTATTCATTGTTACTGCTTTGATGAAATGCTTTATATGCAGTAGATTTACAAAAATATTGTTCATACTGATCAGAATTAAATTTGTATAGAGCAGAGTTTTAAAACAAATTGTAAATAGCACTAAACATTTTCTTTCTGCAACCTGTACTGATAGACTCTTCTGTAAACTAAATAAAAGAATATTGTAGTGCACTTCGTTGGTGTTTCTAGGGTTGTAATTGGGTCTATAACCACTTTTAACCGTACTACTTAATCTGGAAATCAGGTAAGGGCTCCGTTTTATTTATTTTCAAAAAGGAGGGGCACAAAACCTGCTGAAAACTGCTAATGGGATTTATCAGTTCAGGTTTGTTTTTCTTTCACCTCATAAGTGGCCTAGAAGCTTTTTTTCCGTGAGGAAGGAATGTGAGCACAGCAGTTGCAAATGTACATGGGCAGTTGCTGTGTCACACCCTGGTGTCCCTCACAGGAGCCATGTGCTCATACTGCAAATTTTTGTAGTCTTCATTTACTGATAGCAAAGAGCAAACACACGCACCTCTTGGGGTGTTGGGAACTGAGACGACAGTGTTTTGTTCTCATGTGGGAGAGGGCATTTCCTTGTGCTCTGCCATGCAGTTGCCAAGAAACTATAGGGAAGCAAACCTTCTTATTTCATGAGGAAAAGGTGTGATAGACTTCCCTTTTCCAAAAGGATGACCACCCAAGTAACACAGGGTCAGGTGGGAAATGACAGTACAAAAAAAAGAAATGGGCTGAGACGGGACATGCTTTGTTAGTTACACAGGTCTTTCAAATGCATTGATTTTGAAAAACAAATCTATGAGGTGTAATCCTGATTTGAAAAAGTAGCCAGGTACTTAATACAGAATAAATATACGAAAATCCAGTGGCTTCTAGTTAAAGTATTTGGTGAGGTTCTGTAGCAAACTGGAGTTCCTTTTTGGTGTGATGAATAAGATGCATGTATGCACATGTCCAAGCAAATCTTTAAATGCTGCCTGGCATTTAAAGCATGAGCTTGCCAAAATAACTCCTGCAGAAAGAGGATAGAACCACTTGCCTGAATTTTCCCACAAATTGTCAGAATTCTGCCCATGGAAGAGCATTTCTGTTGTGGTGTGAGGCAGGTGGAAAACTGGGGTGGGGAGATATTGCTAAAAGATTCATGCTTTTTTCCTTGTATGCTTTGTATTGTGGATTGTGTATTTGCCAAAACAAAAGCAGTAGCTCTTAATCCCACATTTCTCAGTCTTGCTAAAGCTCATGCACATGCTTCTCTTCTACCTTGATTGGAACTTGCAACCCAAAATGATTAAAGCTTAGTCTTTGCAGTGTCAGTCAGGCTGTTGGGTGCTCTGATAATACACTGAAGAGTTTGACATTTGATTTTTCACTGTTAGGTAGAAATGATCTTTTCCCTTTGGATGAGTTAACAGATGTCATGAAGAAGGGGAAGGAGAGGATGAATTGGAGCCCTTCTTATTCTAAAATGTCATGCAGGGGCTACATCTGTTTCCCATACCATTGTGTGTGTGTGTTATCAATCATAAATTAATAATCACACAATTGTGGCTAATACCGCAGAGTTCTGTGCAGCCCTCCAGGAGGAGCTCAGAGATGGGCAGAGAGGAACTGGCTGAAAATCAACAAAGGCAAAAGCAGGGTCCTTCCTGCACCTGGGGAGGCACAACCCCATGTACCAGTATGGGCTGGGAGCTGACCTGCTGGAAAGCAGCTCTGTGGAGAAGGACCTGGGGATCCTGGGTGGACAACAAGCTGTCCTTGTGGGCAAGAAGGCCAGTGGTAGCCTGGGCTGCATTAGGATGGAAGAGCATTGCCAGCTTGTTCAGGTAGGTGATCCCACCCCTCTACTCGGCGCTACTGAGGCCACATCTGGATTGCCGTCAGGTTTTGTCAGATCGTGTCCAGCTGTGGGCTCCTTGGCACCAGAGAAACATGGAGTTCCTGGAGCAGGTCCAGTGGAGGGTGACCAAGATGATTAAGGTGCTGGAACATCTCTCTTCTGAGGAAAGGCTGAGGTATCTGAGCCTGTTCAGCCTCAAGAAGAGACAACTGAGAGGGGACCTCATCAATGTCTATAAGTATCTGAAG
>VYXB01002716.1:570403-601452 GCA_013397135.1 Pachyramphus minor
CAGGAAGTTCCACCTGAATATGAGGAAGAACTTCTTTACTGTGCGGGTGACTGAGCGCTGAACAAGTTGCCCAGAGAGGTTGTGGAGTCTCTCTCACTGGAGATACTGAAGAATCATCTGGATGAAATACTGTGCAATGTGCTGTAAGATGATCCTTCTTGAGCAGGGAGGTTGGACCAGATAAACCACTGTGGTTCCTTCCAGCCTTACCCATTCTGTGATTCCATATTAGCTGGTAGCAATGAAAGTACTCTGCAACTTCTGGGTTTTTTAAATGATAGAAGAAATATGACTGCTGAATCAGTCTTGGGGATTAGCTCAGCTGCTGGAAAAATAAAATGTGTGGCCACTGTAATGTTAAAGGCTTTTCTAAGGAGCTGCATCAATATTAATCCAGTACTGATCTCTGTGGTTTCTGATTACCTTTCCTGAGTACACTGCATTTGCAACAGGGAGGAACAGTGATTTAATTTAGAAGAGAAACATACAGCACTCTGAAAAAACTTACTTCCTGTCTCACAGGTAGGAAGTCAGGCAGATATTCCTGGGCTAGCCAGAAATCACAAGTGTCTGCTATTGCTCTCTGGAGAAGTAAAGCTTGTGTATTTTATGGTTCTGTGTGTGCTACCATAAGATTCGTTATACAAATCTTGCTTCAAGAGGCAGATAGGGGGATGGATATACTTCTTCATCTAAAACTCTCTTGCTAACTTTATGCTAATTAAGTGGGTCAGCTCAAGCAGATTTTGAGTTATATGTTCTGTGTAAATTGGCATTTAGATGCTCAACAGTTGCACTATTGAAAAGGAGGGGAATTGTGTGCTTAAATCAGCGAAAATGCAGAGATTTGTTAAGACTCTTAAAGGAGAGTTCCTATTCCCTTTGTTTCTTCTGAAGTTTTTAGGTTCTTCCTAGATATTCTGTCTTGGCCATAGCTTCTCAGTTTCAAACTTATTTGCACAATGAAAGGTTTGTTGTTACTCAAGAGGCTGACAGTAAAATATGGTTCATGACAATAAGCTGTTAACAGTCCTAATAAAGTAGTGGCATATTTGTCCCGGTCCCGTGCCACATGTATATACCTGTGAAGAGGTTTTTAATGTAATAGCTAACTTGCTTACCAATTTATTACACTAGACTGTATAATTAAAAAACCCTCATTATGCTCTGGGTTTTTTCAATGGTTATGGTTGACTTCTGCTGGTTTTTCTTTTAATTGATAGGGGTTTGGTTTTGGTTTTTGGTGCATGAGCTTTGGTTATTAAATTAATCTGGAAAATGAATGACCAGTGAGATAAGAAATAGTGAAGATTATTAAAGTCAAGCTCACAAAAAATGAAAATGTAATGATACCTTATCAAGCTCATGGATTGGATCACAATGACAAAGGAAGTTGCAGTTTGGAATGAGAAGGATGGCATAAGCAGAGAAAGCAAAGTACTCGTACAAATTTTGGAATTACCTGCATCAGTCCCGAGTTCTGGGCATCATGGACAGATGCTTTGTATTGCAAGTTTCTTCAGATTTTGAAAATGCTGACAAAAATAGTGAGATGGCAGAAATATTAGATTTCAGAGAATGAAAGGTTAAAATAGCTACAGTTACGATTAACACACAAGAAATGGACGGAGAACTTCTATTTTTGACTTGTGGCTTTATTGGCCCAGTTTTTACATTTGACTTTAAAGCAGAGGTGATAAATTCAGGTTCAATGGAAACATTTTTCCTTCAATGAATGACACTCACTGCCACCAGACGTAATTCGAAGAGAGCAGCTGAGCAAGATATAAAAGGAAAATGGATCATTGTATCAATGAAAATTTGATAGAATTTCCAGAATTATCGAAATTAGTGCTGCCAAACTCTTTCCAACAAGTTAATATTTTTGTCCTTCAGACATTAAATTACTGCTCAATGAAGAGCCCAGCTCTTAGGGAAAAAATACTTCAGGGGTGTTACCACTTCCATTCTGTACAAGCAAGTGCTTAATGTGAGGTCCAGCCTTTGCAGGGCCAGCATATTGTGTAGCCCAGCAGTTTATCTCTGCAAATCTCCTGCTGCCCAAGAAGGAATTTTGATCAGTCAAGGTGATGTTTGTGCTTTCCTGGAGCAGGCTTGAGGGAATAATTTACTGTGTTTTAGCTGGTGGAGAATGTGAACTGCAGTTCCTTAGGGCAGAAGCTGATGCCTGGAGCAGTGCTAGATGCAAGCACCCTGCTTTTATCTATTCCAGGGATGCTGAATTTATAGGTAGTAAATCTTTTTACTCTTCCAACAGAAAGTATTCTTCAGCTACTATTTTGTTTGGATAGAGTCACGGTAGTGGGATGAAAGAACAATTTTCTTTCTGTACTTTTATCTATTCTTTGAACTAAAGATCAGGGAGAAACAATGGGAGAAGTTTTAGGTGCCTACCACAGGATCAACCACTAATGGCTCGTCAAAGTTGACTGACCAGCAGCTACCCATGCCAGAAAGACCAGCTGTGGGAAAGAGGTGACCACTGCCCACAGTCGGCAGCTAATTGCCGGGGTGAAGTAGCTCAGGTTGTGAATGGGGGGCTGGAGGGGTTGACAAGCTGTCATTTCATGGGACTTTCATTTGTTGCCTGGCAAAAAGGGGGGTTAGGATGTTGCACCAGTCATTGGGGAGCAGGATAACAGAGTGAAACTGCCCACAGAGGTTAGATTGGAAAATTACTATTTTAAAAAATCCATTATACTGGAAGTCAGCTCTGTGCTGGATAGATGATACTGGACTTCCAGACTGAGACAGGGAAATAAGTACTGGCGTCTGTCTTTCCTGGATCTGTCTGTTACCTGTGCTGGCTAAATTAAAGAAAGATTGGATTTCAGTTCTTTAATTTCTGCAGCTCGCATGTGTCCCTAAATAAGGATCGTTAATCCCTAGTGCTTCCAAGGTTACGGCTCTGCTGCAGCAGGAGCAGAGCTGGCAGGGAGTTCACACCCTGCAGCCTTGCTGAGGGGAAAGTCGTCACCACAGCTGTGCATACCGATGTGAGAGGAAAAGCACAAAGGTCTTGAGTGGGATGAAATGCCAGTGTAGCGAGTCAGCAAGTGTTCAACCAAGGAAACTCTACCAAATCCATGTGACTGCAGCAGCACCTGAGTTTTGTGTCTTTCAGTGAACTCAGTGTATTCTGAAAAGCAAATATGCAAGAGTCTTCTCTTGCACTTCTGCACTTCTTGCACTCCTCTGTTAACTAAGTGATGTCGGCCAAATCTTTTGCTTCCTGTCACCCTGACTGACAGCATTGCAGGGAAGGCTCTTCTCTCAACAAACAGGTACGAAGACTGCATCAGGCTCTATTTTTCTTGTCCTCTGAGCAATGACCATCTCTAGCTTCATCACCAAAGTCTTTGAGCATCACATCATTCTGATTTTCTCCCAGTCTGGTGTTTCTGGCTGCAGAAAATAGTGATCACCACCAGACACCTGCTCTTCTGAGCTGAGTTCACAGCAAGGACTGGAAAAAGTCATTGCCAGTGTGGATACAGTATCCTTCTACAGCCATCTCCACTGAGCTGCGGACAGGACTCGTCCATGGCTCTGGTTGTTGGTGTGTAGTCTGAATTGCCTAGAGGAGAGGAACACACTTTGAGCCTCCAAGAAAAGGGCAGACCTACCATCCATGACACTGGCCAGGCCACAGCTCCAGCTGCAGCTGCTTCTTTTACTTGGGGTAAGACAGTGTGTTGCAGCAAAGAACCTCACTGGTGATCAAACTGGTAAGAGCTACTGGCCCTCTTGCAGCAGGGAGGTTGTAACCCCTGGGGTGCCTTTCCAGGTCTAATTATGACAGCAGATAAGAGCATCCTAACCTCTGCCTCTGCTGCACGGGTGAGTGCTGCACTGGCATAGGCCTGCCCCTGGGACCAGGGGGAACAGGTGGGGGAAGAGAGCTTGGGAAGGTGGTTTGGGACCTGGACCTGCTCCTATTTTCAGCTGCTGGAGCTCCCTGTGACAGTGGACCAGGGTTGGGATCACTGGCCTTAACTTCAACATCCCAAACTGCCCTTGGAGGAACTTGCCTGGGGCTGCTCAGCTGCCAATGCATTTTACCATCTCGAGGTTTGTGATGATTAGAATAATCCTCAGCTCACAGTTGGGAGGCTGGGATGTAACTGCAGGGCTGGGACACCCTGAGGCAGCCCTGTCCTTGGAGTGCCGCCGGGGATATGCAGTCAGTGCAGATCACTTCTGCCAGCTTCCCATGGCTGCACAACTGCTCATCTGTGCTTCCAGCCCCTGTTCAGAAGCTGACCTTGATTACATGGTGCTCAACCTGAGTGCTTGGGAGCAGCCTTGCTGCACCCCTTATTCTCAAGACCAGCACCCAGTGCTGGAGCTGGTAACTCCTCCGAAGCAAATGCTCCCTTGAGCTCCCTGGAGGCATGCTCCCACCAGCGGGATGGGGAGGCTTGAGCTTCCAAAGGGTCTTGCAGGGCACCAGGTCTGAGCCCGTAGCTCTCATTTGCCTCATTGGCCCAGCAGCTGCAGCCTCCCCGCAGGCTTCATGGGTGGGGGGACTGGAGGGGCGATGAGGGTTTCACTCTTCAAAGACATAGTTTCTTCTGCCTGGTGGTTGAGTTATAAGGAGGCTTTTGTTCATGTTAGATATCATGTGTGTGCTCCTGTGCCTGGCTGGTTTTTATCACCCAATAGTTAATGGTTAAGCCCTGGAGACTTCAGCCAGGCACTGAGAAGCCTCTTGTTACCTCTGGAAATTAATGCAGCTCGAGGGTGTGGTGACTTGTTGCCTGTGTATGTGCCAAGCACCCACCCTGTCTTTGAGGAGGGCAGGGATATCAGTGCTGTAGGTTGTGCATAGCTGGGAGGATCCGTCTGCGGCAAGGCTTGCATGCACAAGTTCACGGGCTGCTTGAAGGAGCGTGGTCTTGAAGATGTTGGGTGGGTGTTGCAGTATCTAAATCTTTAACTCAGCTCCCCTTTGATTTAGTAAAGAACTTTCCTCCTGTTTCCTGGAAAGGGGAACCAGTGTGCAGAAGTTAGTCAGCTCCATTGTTTTCAGGCAACAGTTCTGCTGAAAATAGTTGCCTGGAGGGTGGGTGTAGGTATTCCCCTGTGTTTCAAGAGGGAAGAGTTGGCCCACAGATAGCAAACAGGGAGATTCCTTGCATCCTTCTTAGAGTGAAATATCATTGTTGCCAGGGAAAACCTGAAGGGTTCCTCTGGTGCCTGCAGGCTGATTCCAAAACTTGGAGAGGCACCTCTCCTTTTTCAGGTGGAAAAATGAAAAATGGAGACAAAAATCGCTTTCATGTTGGGGAGTTAGAGCAAACACAAGAGCCTGGAGATAATGAAACTTCTGAGACCATGACATAATTGACATTCAATATATAACTCACCTTTTCAGCCACTGAGAGGTATTTAAATATGAATGGTTTGGTCCCTACACCTCCAGGATGAATACTCCGTGACTTGACAGACCTTTCCTGGAGAGCCAATGGGATTTGCAAAATCCCGCACTGAAGCTTATTATCCGCTGAGTGAGAAGAGAATGAAACTTGGTAGCCCTCCAGAGCTCCTGGCCCTGTGTTGGGCAGTGAGCCTTGGGCAGCCCAAGCCCTGCTGGCACCAGTGTGGGCTGGCAGGAGCAGGGGGCTTTGGCGGCTGCGTGGTGGAGCCGTCTGAGCTGGGCTCACCTGCTTAAGGAGGTTTAAATTAGAGGTGTGGGGAACCCTAATTGCACTGTCAGGCCAAATAAGTCAAAAGGGTGGTGAGCCAAAGCTGAAACAAAGTGCTAGTGGAACAAGAAAGAGATCGTGTGTTCAACTCCCCTGAAGCAGAATTTATGTCAGAGATGCCGGTTTCCAAGGTGAAAGGTAGCACGGTAATGGAAGAGGAGGAAAAAGGCTGAGTGCAATTCAGCTGGGGAAGCAAGCAGGGTACCACAGTGTCTGGGCGTCAGCAATGAATGGCTGGTTGTAAATAATGCTGCTTCCAGCACTTTGGCATTTTGCAGACTGTCATATGGAGGCTCTATCGATCCCTGGATACAGGTGCTGAATTTTGACATCCGATAGTCCATAACAGCTGCAGTTCTCAAGCTTGTTTCTATATAGAAGTACAATTTCTATCTGTGAGAAGAGCTCTGTGTTAAGAAATGCTCCAAGGGAGAAAAGCTGGTTTCAAAAGGAAGCACAGAAGTAACTGGTGTGGGGAGCAGAGGCCTTGGCTTTTCATTTGATATTCTTTCCAGGTCCTTACACAGGACTCACAATCCTGCAGATCAGGATTTTCCCTCTTGTACCTGCTGCCATTCCTGTGTCATGGTGTCTGTGCTTACTGATATTTTATTAAAGGTGAAAATACGGTCTCACCAAATGATAATTACCAGAGGAGGCCCTTTTAGTCACCTTTGCAGTACTGTAAAAGTAACTAGACTTTTTGTCCAATTTTTGTAATGAAAACAGTACTTTTCTATTGAAAACCAGAAAAAAAAAAGTTATGTATGATACACTAAAGATGCAGAAAGAAGTATGTAATAAATGCTATTCATTTCTAGACTGAAAATCCAGCCACAATGTTTTAATCTGATTCAACAAAAATGTCTTCTTTCTCTGTGTGTTGTTCCTTCTTTACACCTCTTTTAAGCACGGAATTCACTTCATCAACATGAAAAATTGCCTTTATATGTGATATAAAATCTTGTCAACATCGGACCATAAATCCTGCCTTGCCAAGGAGATGTATCTCCTTCTCATGGCTACTCCATCACTGCTCCCTTTTGAGACTGCTGGCCCAAGCACAGACAGAGGCAGAGATCACCACCTCTGGGTCTGCATCAGACCCTGGATGAAGCTGAAAGGTTTTCAGGTGCTATCAAGAAACCATGAAGGGGCGGGTCTCTGAACTTCTTTAGGAAAACCTTACAATAATTTCCCCATTTTGTATCTCTCTGTGGATCCTGTACCAGTGGTCTGTGTATTTTCATACTTTTTTTTATGTGGTAGCTGCAGAATTTGGTTAGCCAAGCTGCAGCAGCAGGAATCAATCTCCTCGTATGAAGTAGGCATCTTTATGATGCAGTTGTGTGCAGAGCAATAGCTGCTCTGCTAGGGCAGTCATTACAGAGCAGTCACAGGAAAGGTTCAGAGGAAATAGCTGAGGACTGCATTAGGCACAACACATGGGGAAGGAGGAAATAAGACTGCTGTACTCCGAGATGATACATGAAATGCTTTAGACTATTGATGTCAGGCTGCTGTGCAGGTGCATCATGAGATTACTGAGTTTGGGCTGGTGTAAATTATCATATTGGAACACTGGGGACCAAACCAGAGGGCTGTCTGCTCTCACTAGCAGCTGTCTCACAGCCAGCCACTTAGTTTCCTCTTGCAGCACATCATCTCCTTCGGGCTTTTTGCATTTGTCTCGTGCCAACCTGCAGGACAATATTCACCATGTATTGAGAAGGGGTAAGAGAGATTTTCTTATGAGTACATGAATGCAGCTCTAAGCTGACTTAATATCCCTGTTAGGAAAAGGCAGTCAGGGGTGGAGGTTGTACTGATTTTGCCCTATTTAGCTTTACGCCTGTGTTGGTCTCTCAGTGCTTTTTTTCCATCTGTCTGAAAAAACTGAAGATCCACCTTATATAAATAGTTGAAGCTCATTTGTTACATGATGCTGCTGTGCAAATTGGTGTGATAAATCTGTCAAGCCTAACTGGCCTGATGGACTGTTTGAGAGCTACGACTGCCTGATAGATTTTGCTCAGTCTTCCTCTGCCCAGACTGCCCTGGGATTTATCAGCAAACTGAAAATTGCTGCACAGTTTCCTTTCCTTTCCTTTCCTTTCCTTTCCTTTCCTTTCCTTTCCTTTCCTTTCCTTTCCTTTCCTTTCCTTTCCTTTCCTTTCCTTTCCTTTCCTTTCCTTTCCTTTCCTTTCCTTTCCTTTCCTTTCCTTTCCTTTCCTTTCCTTTCCTTTCCTTTCCTTTCCTTTCCTTTCCTTTCCTTTCCTTTCCTTTCCTTTCCTTTCCTTTCCTTTCCTTTCCTTTCCTTTCCTTTCCTTTCCTTTCCTTTCCTTTCCTTTCCTTTCCTTTCCTTTCCTTTCCTTTCCTTTCCTTTCCTTTCCTTTCCTTTCCTTTCCTTTCCTTTCCTTTCCTTTCCTTTCCTTTCCTTTCCTTTCCTTTCCTTTCCTTTCCTTTCCTTTCCTTTCCTTTCCTTTCCTTTCCTTTCCTTTCCTTTCCTTTCCTTTCCTTTCCTTTCCTTTCCTTTCCTTTCCTTTCCTTTCCTTTCCTTTCCTTTCCTTTCCTTTCCTTTCCTTTCCTTTCCTTTCCTTTCCTNTCCTTTCCTTGGCTACAAGGTATGACTGGGCTTCCTTAGTCAACCGTTGGGAATCATTCAGGAATTGTTTTCTCTGAGCAGGTCTGTTCTGCTGCAAACATTTTGGGAATCAGAAAGGCTAATGCTCATTTACATAAAGGGCGACATGTGCAGTGAGGGAAGTTTCAGCATTAACAGATGGGAAATTTGCATGTGGATGGAACCTTCCATGCCTTTGTGTGGGCAGTGATGCAAAGGGCTTCCAGCCCATTGAACCCAAATGACACTCCCATCTTTCAAATCAAAGCAATTCCTATCAATGGATGGGGAACAGAGTGTCCTGCCTGAGCACCACACAAGAGTAGCGACTGCAAAAGGGCTGGTGAAGGAGCCAAGACCTTTTAGAGTCTCCTCCAGAAGAAACTGTTTGAAATGGCCTAAAGAGTGCTGGGACCCAATGTCAACACAACTGTTTTACAAACTTTAATTAGCTGAGACTTCATTTTGTCAAGCTATCCTTGTTGCAGGAAATGATAATGCACTAACAGAAGTAGCCAGTGCAAGGCTATTGATTTTTAGGTGTACACTGATAAATGAGGAGCACAGGAAGCAGACTTGGCTGGTCTCCAAGGACTGCCAAGAGAGAGAGGCATAGCAAAAAGAAAAAGGTACCGAGAAATGTGCCCCTATCTGTTTCCCATAGCAGCTCATGGAAAGTTTCCTGTTGACTCCAGTAATTTTTTTTTTTTTTTTTTTTTCATTTGGTCCATAGCAAACATGGTGAGAGCTCTGATGGAAGTTTCTCACTGAAAGACTCTGTTCCTTTTCTGAATGCAGGAGATCTCAGTCCTTTTCAAGACCAGAGTCACATCCCTCTGGGAGGCAGATCCCTCTGGACGCCTGAGGGACTCAGCAGGCTGGGTCAGTCTTGCCTCCCACAGTTTTCCTTTGAGGACGTCCTGCAAGGGGCTAGAAGAGGAGAGAGGTCTTTCTCGTGGTGGTTTGTTCTTTTGCTCTGTCCGTGGTGCA
Source organism: Pachyramphus minor (assembly GCA_013397135.1). NCBI lineage: Eukaryota > Metazoa > Chordata > Aves > Passeriformes > Tyrannidae > Pachyramphus > Pachyramphus minor. The sequence continues at coordinate 579,746 of VYXB01002716.1, forward strand.
AATGAAGCCATGGAAGGGACCTACAGACACTTTTATCTGTCTAGATGATTACAGGACCATTTCACAGGTGGTGCTGTTCTGTGTTATTCCTCCTACAGCTTTGTCATGGCCACCATCTTAGAAATCAAGCCACTGATCTTTTGAAGACTGTTGTTAGCACACTGCTAAATAATTACTAAGAGAACAAAATTTGTGAAGAGGAGAGGAGAAGCTAGTAGTCCCAGCCATTTGAATCTACACCCTGGGTTTTTTCCACAAGTCTTACACCTGGTCCTACTTCTTGGAAAGTTCATTAATATTTGCTTTAAAACATATTCCCTTTAACAGAGGCAAGCTTTTTGAATGTACCATCCTCTTCCTACTTTCTGCTGTGTTGAGGAGTGCAGTGTAAGAGGTTTGGAAGATTTGCCACCATGCTCACCTGAGTGTAGCGTCACAAGTCCATAAGTACAGTTTGGAGATGATGTGCTAACTTTGAAAGTTCATAGACATTGTGTGAGATTCCTAACACTGGGAGAAAAGCAAGTACTGCACCCATCTTGGTGGGAAAAAACCCCTCCAAACGGCCAAAAGTATGATCCAGAAACTACAGGCTGGTCACCCCTTCCCTCTGGGAAAGTGACCTCTCCTACATACTCTTGTATCTGAATTAGGATGTTAAGGTCTGGATGCCTGGGCAACCAGATGGGTAAAATTAAAAATCTGTCTGGATGATCAGAGGTTAATGGGTTGTGCTCTTCCCATAGCCCAGTAACTGGGGTACCATGGGACTGTCATGGGACGTGTCCTGTTCAACATTGTTATCCAGTTACGTGAAGGATGGAACTGAGAGCACTTGTTGAGTCTGCAGGTGACACTGAAATGAGGTGATCTATCATTACAGTGTGGCCAGCAGGACCAGGGCAGATTGCCCTGCTGCGCTCAGCACTGGTGAGGGGGCACCTCCAGTCCTGTGTCCGGTTCTGGGCCCCTCACTACAAGAAAAACATTGAGATGCTGGAGGGTGTCCAGAGAAGGACAATGGAGCTGAGGAAGGTTCTAAAGAGTGTGTCATAGGAGGAGAGGCTGAGGGAGGTGGGTTTGTTTAGTCTGGAGAAGAGGAGGCTCAGGGGGGACCTTATGGCTCCCCACAACTAACTGAAATGAGGTTGTACCCATGTTGAGGTCAATCTCTTCTTCCAGGCAACTAGCAACAGGGCAAGAAGGCATAGCTTCAAGCTGCACCAGGGGAAATTCAGTTTGGAAGAATTCTTCACTGAAAGGGTTATCAAGCATTGGAACGGACTGCCTGGAGAAGTGGTGGAGCCGCCATCCTTGGAGGTGTTCGAGATATGACTGGATGTGGCACTTAGTGTTATGGTTTAGTTCACATGGTAATGTTTGGTCAAAGGATGGACTTGATTTTGGAGATCTTTTCCAACCTTAATGGTTCGCTGAGTCTATGGTTATGCTGCCATTCAGAGAGACCTCGGCAGCCTGGAGAAATGGGTCATCAGGAACTCCATGAAATTCAATAGTGACAAATGCAAAGCCCTGTCCCTCTGCAACAACACAGACCATGGGACTGCCTGGCTGGGGGCAGTCAGGCTGAGAATGTCCTCTTGCCACAAAACTGAGTGTCCACCATGAGGGTGGCCAGGTCTTGGAGTAGGTGTTCAGGGAGGGTGCCCTATTTCTTTGTCCTCAGAAGCTTTTAAGACCCTGTGGGACCCTGAGTATCCTGTACAGATCTCATTGCTGACCTTGCTCTGAGCAGCAGGTTGGACTAGAGACCCCCTAAGGCCCCTTCCAGCCCCTTCCAGAAGCATCCAATGGTCCTGAGATCAATGAAATGCTGAACCATTGTCAGAGCTACAAACTATAGCCTGGTGCATTACTTGCCCTCCCATGCATGCAGCAGCCCCAGCCTCATTTACGTGTATCTATTTCAAAATGATTTCCTGAAAATTACCAAAACCCATATACATTTCAATTAAATATTGCCCCAGTGTACGTAGTGATATCCAGTGATGCAGCTGATGACCAGGTCCAAAAGCTATTCACTCATAATTCTTCCAGGAACCTTCTTACTTAAAACCAGGGAGAAGTTAAACACTGTTTGTCACTATGGAAAAGCTAGTCCTGCTTTTTGAAGCAGCCTTGGGGAGGACGGGAGGAACAAGAATTGCTGCGGTATCCTCTGATGAGGTTCTGCTGGGATGGAGGAGGAAAACTGTGATGTGCATGCACTGGGGAGGAGTAGGACAAAGCCTCTCTCTGGCCCTGCCTGGAATGAAGGTGGCTTTGTGTGGCAGGTGGTGAAGATCTCTGCATACTTAAAAGCCTTTGACCTCCAGATTGCAGCGAGGCAGGCAATCCATATTAAGGTAAATAAAAGAAAGGTCAGCCTGAAAAGGGTAATTTATTTTCTCTGTTGCACTCAACAGTGTCTCCAATTCGGATAATTCTGCCAAAAAAGTACGTTGGTAATGAGACAGAAGCAGGAGGCTGTTTGTTTCCTGTCCAGGCCATTTTTTCCCCTGGCAGATATCTCACAGCTTCAAAAAAATTGTGCGGCTTCGGCTAAACAGCCCTGGCTTTCCTGTGCCTCCTCTGCATGAAAGTGGTCTCCAAGCCCCTAGATCAATACATTCCTTCCTGTCCTTCTGAGATCACTTATCTGCAGTTACTTCACTGCTCTTCCTGCAGACTGCTGAGCTCGTTGGTTTGCCGCTTGAGGTGGGTGCACTGAAAGCAACCTTCAGATTCCCATGCCCCAGCTCAGCTTGCTGGTTCAAAGGCATTTTCCTCTTTTGTCACAGCAAAGCCCAGTCCCTGGAAGCTGAACTTCATTCTGCCACTCCAGCCCCTGCCATGTCACCATTTGCCATCAGTGGCACAACCGATGCAATTCCTGATGAATGAGTAAGACCTTCTTTACAATTGACCCAAAGAATCACTTACAAGCCCGTGCAATGGATATCTAGCATTCATTTTGGAGAGTACAGGCAGGGGCAGTGCTGGATCCCCCTCCTGCCCCTGGCTCATCCCCTCAGCTGTGCTGTATTCCCAGTTAGTCCTGCACCATCCTGCAGTGGGCGGCAGACGTAACTGAAGACACTCCCTCCAACGTGTTTTGGCTACTGTTTAGCTGGATTTTGAGCTGCCAGATGACTTTAGGCTATACCTTGGATTAGTGTTATACCCAGAGAAAACTCTCCTGATCTCCATTTCAATTCCCTCTGTGTGTGTGCCAGGGGCTGCTGCTGCCCCCTCATCTCTGTCCCTGCACCCCTTGCAGGGATGTGCTCACTGCAGTGCTGCTCCCAAGCTCTGCATTAGGGGCATGGAGTTGGGCTCGGATCACTCCCAGGCACGAGGCATACACCCTCGCCTTCACAGGGTCAAATGGTTTGCTTGCCTGCTTGGAAGGAAAGGGCAAAAAAAGAAATGCATCTATCTCACAGCAGTTCATGCAGCAGAGCCACATATTCTGGCGTTTCAGGGACGGAGACGGCAGCTTCCCACTGCTGCAGCCCTCAGCATCAGTGGGCTTGGACAGACCCAGAGGCACCTCCAAATTGGGGAGCAGGGGTTGAGTGGGTTGTAGCTCAGCCCTGACTCTTCCCCAACCATGGACTCACCTCTCCAAGGGGTGAGTGCCATTCTTGATGCAGAAGGCTTCCTGAGCCACAGGCATTGGCTGTGTGGTGAGAGGTTGGCTCCAAGAGACTGTGCTGGCACCTACAAGCTTGAAAATTTTCCCTCGCCCTCATAATTGATATAATTATCCAATTACAGGAGAGAGATGTTGACTGAGATTCATGTCAAAGGGGAGCCAGGAGGATGGCTGCATTCAGGTGAAATTCTGGCTAAAAAGCAAAATCCCTCAGCTGTGGCTTCTGCTTCAACACCGGGAAATTTTCCCTTGTCCCTGCCATTTGACTGAGCCATTTCTGGTCTATTTTCTGGTCCCTGTTTCTCACCAGGAGCTGACCAGGACTCCTGGCAGAGGCCATGTATTCTTTTGTAATTTCAGGAACACATAAAGCCGATTAGTGTGCCCTTGTCTGGCCCCAACAGCTGGGCATATTCCTGCTACAGGGGAGCATCCTGAAGGCAGCACATGAGTGTCAGGGTGCAGCATGTGCTTCACCTCCTATAAACTATGAATAAGAGGGAGAAGATGGGAGGAAATTCACCCCAGGAGTGTCTTTTACTCATACGCAAAATTTTATTTTGTTGGCTATTTAATGATGACAGAGTCTGCTCCAAATTAGAAGGGCAGCTTGGATGCTATGCTCTGTCTGCAGTGATGAGCATGGCTGGACGTGACAACTGTAGGTAATTGTTCCCTGTTGCTCTGCACAAAGTGTTGCTGCATCCTCGGTACCAGCAAACTGCGATGAGAGACAAAAAGGAGCAGTTGCAAAACATCCCTGGCAGCACTGAGTGTGAGAAGCAGAGGAGCGATGAACAGTGGCCACTTCCTTGCCTCAGGAACTGCCCCTGGGTTTTACCCATCTATTTTTAAAGTATATTTCATTGAGACTTATATGTGTGCAGTGGCACAGAGCCACAGCTGAGCTCTGAAGAGAAGGCGGCATTTGGGCTCCTGGACAGGCTGTGCTGAAGTGAAGTTGCCCGAAGCAAGTTTCAGAGGGGATCCTGGCCCCTTCCCTGCATGCTGCTGCTGGCATGGCCCCAGCATTCCTCTGCCCATGCTGGCCTATTGACCCTGTGACTGGACACAGGAGATGTTGGTCTTGGCTCATGTCTCTCAATGATACTTTTTAATTTGCTTTTCAATCTCTTTTACTACCATAGATCTAAAAGGCTGTCATCACCTTGTAGGGCAAAGCTTCCTGTGCCTTCTCCCAAGGAGAAAATGGAGGGTTGGCATGAGCTATCCTTGGAGTAGAGGGGATTCCCCTGGATCCCTGGTCATCTTTGCTGTGTGGTGTTGTAGGTGTGCAGTTTGGGAAGCACCCTTGGGTGTCCCTCTCCGTTCTGGAACGTGGGGTGGGAGGAAGAAAGCAGAAATCTACCACTGCAGGCGACTTATGGGGCTGGGGACCACCAGCACACTGTTCATATTGTTTTGCTGTGACCCTGCCAGATGAAGCAGAAGCAAATGCAGCAATGATCACTCTGCTCTTCTCCTGAAGTCAGGAACATCCCACAGATATGCCATGGGCTGGCATGAGCCTGTCAGGCAGCCTTGCTGTCCCTTTGAAAGGGATGTAGGGGCAAGTCCGGCATTCCAGCCTTACTGATCCATGCTCTCCCAAGTAAGACGGATAAAAAGGGCAGAACAGGCTTTGTCCTGGGCTCAAAAGTGCACAGCTTTTTCTGCAAGGGAGGATCAGCTAAATAAGGCTTAACTAACTCTTTTCAAGGAAGCTGAGCAGGTGTGGGCAGTAGGTAAGCTGTGACCCAGTACTGCATGAGTGGAGGGCTGGTTGGTCTCTGGGAGGCTCCCCAAAGCACCAGGAGGGTGGAGGGAGGGCGGATGCACAGTCAGTGGGTAGCAGTCAGAGACTCCCACTCTGGGGCTGGGTTGGGAGCGTAGGGCAGTGAGTGCCAGCTGATCAGCACAAGACTGAACTTTCAGGTTTTTACATCCTCATTTTTTATGACTCTGCTTCTGTTCTCAGGAATGAATTTCTTTGTCAGACATAGAAATAAGAAGGACTGTGTTATTGGGAGATCTTTATTGCCAGATATATGTATCATCTGACCTTTTATTCTCTGTTGTCCAAGATGTGCAGTGAGCCCAGAGCAACCTTTTCACACCATCATAGAAACTGGGACTGTCATGGCACAAACACTTAATTGTAGCTCAGATTTGTGAGGAACTGAGGTGCATAAACTCACACAAGTTGTCTGTCCATCTGTCTCACCAGCCAGGCAGCCAGATAGGTCTGCTTGCTCTCAGCAGCTTCTGATGCCATTGATAACTCTATCTCAATCTGGCAGGCAGGTGTCAGTCCCAGCAGTGAGAAGATCATACAGGTGATGCAAGGAGGGGTGGATGGCTGGGTAGGTGAAAGGGATAGAGACCCAAAGCAGGAAGGCAGGAGTGTGAGCTGGGTTATTCATTGCTGGTGTGATCCACCGATGGCTAACACAGGCAGCTGGGGCGCATGACACCGGTGTGTGGAGACGGCCCATCTCCAACAGGAGTTGCTGGTAGGTGGATGCCAGATGGGGACAGAAGTGGGAAATAGGGCATGAGTTCTGATATGATAAGATTTTGGACCCAGCTCAGGAGGAAATTGGTCTTTTCTTCCTCTGCTATCCCTGGGAAAACCATCTACTTTAGCTGGAGCTTTAGCTGGGAAGGGCGGAGGTGGGGGAGAATCTGCCCAGGGCTGGTCCGGAGGGCACCATTATTTCCCCTTATTTCCCTGTGGTCAAATCAGGGCAATGCATTTGCATTTTGTGTGAGGTCTGAAGAACCAGGCACTTTGCCTCCCCCCTCTCCCCGCCTGCCCCTGCCTACAGGATCTGCCTGCCTTTAGGCGACCACATGCTCAGTAATTCAACTCCTATTATGTGGGCTTTGACCACAGCTTGGGAAATCCTGATTTATATAGCCAGGGAGTTCAAAGCACAGCAGACAGAGACCAGGGCAGTACTTGGCACAGAACAAGGAGGCAAATGGTCCTTTTTTCCCCCTCTGGGTGTGCTCTCTGAATTCAGGGCACCCTGGGGTTCATGGACTCCATTCTGCAGGAGGATGGTGAAGTACAGAGAGGAAGAGTTTTCCCATTTTGAGTACAATATTTTGCATAATGAAGAATAACTCCTGTCTCATTTATCTTCTTTTCTGTTTTTCTAGCCCTTTAAACATGTAGGCTTCTATTAAAAAAAAATCTCTTTGAGATTTTACTCTGAAATAATTCCAAATCTCATAAATTCAAACACACTACATATTATGTAGCCAAGCATCATAAGCCCCATGGTGAGGCTGCAGGGGGAAGCACATTTAGATATTACCAGGGCTTGCTTTGCCACATCACTGGTTTTACGGGAACAAAATTGTGCTGCAGACTACGCTCCAAGAGCCTGTGGCTAAATACCCTCAACTTTCTCTGAACTGTTATAATAACATTTTTAACAGATCCCAGGTGAAAAGTAACCTACTCTGACTTATAGATGCCATTTTGCTGTATCCAAACATCTAGCCAATGTTTAGAGACTTGAAAGCTATTTTCATCTGGAGAGAAAACAGCCCCGGGATGGTAGTCAGTGTATTTCAAAGGGGTTTTTTTCTGCTGTTGCTTCGCATTTGTGTTTGTGCCCATTGGGCTTTTTACTTCAATTTTTAGAGTTATGCCTACTCCCATTTGTGAATATCCAGGGAAACAGTTTGCTGTCAGCAATGATGCAGAAGCTGCATATATCTTACATTTGTCTGGAGTGGTGACTTTCGTGCCAGTTGACACCAATGGGAGTTCTGGGCTCCCTTGTGACAGTGAAGCTGTTCAAGGGCGAAAAAATTACCAGGTTGTAGACTGGTCACCTTCTGTGAACTAGGTGAGAAAATGCAAGTTTGCAACTCTTAAGGTCCTTTTAACCCCAGCTGATGGGGTCAACTGTGCATGCATCTGTTTGCATGATGTGTCTCTGCATCGGGCCCTTCAGACTCCTCAGAGGAGCAGCCTACCTTTGCAGGACCTGCTCCTTCAAGAGCTTTTTTCCCTTCCTGAGCCTTTCCAAATCAGTGGCGTCTGAAGCAGATTGCTGGGGGAAACCCTACCACATGCAGGGGGTTTATATCCCCAGCTGCACCCTGCTCCCAGGGCCTGCACAGCCTCTTCCATAGGTGTTCCATCACTATGATGATTTCTGACAGTAATGTGGAGTGGCTGTACATACCCACAGTTTCATAGGAAGCAATGTCACGATATGCTGGGGCCAAAGCATGGGGTGATGGGGATGCACAGGTGGGGTAATCTGCACCTTCCATGGTCCACTTCCCACTTTCCCAACCCAAGTAGCTTCCAAGCAGCAGCAGCGCTGCAGACCAGCTGTAGGGACATCATCTCTCACTGGACCGCAGGAGGAAGGATGCAGAAAAATCAATGGGCAGCATCCATTTACTGTAATGGTCTTTGGTTTGGGTCAATGGGCTTTCTTGCTTCTATTAATCAACATTGCAGTCTGCTGTGCAGAGGCAGCACTTGAAGCTAAGAGGGAAATAAAATCCCATCCCTGCAGAGAATGAAGACAACCCATTAGCAACACATGCAGTGCTCTCACTCGCAATCTCTGTCTGTCTATCTATTGTGACCGGGGTTACAAGTGGAGGAAGGGCTGGGCTCAGTTTATATATCCGTTTTCATTACAAGGATTACCTGGAATTAAGCGCCCAGCACACAGGTTTCCCTGAATAATCCCTGACATTTCTGAGAGTCAGAGGTCTCCCCATGCTATTCAGTTTACTGACAAACTTTTCTTCTGGCTTAACTGGTGCTGGTAACTTTAAAAACTTTTAAGGTTACCTGTTAGCCCATGTAACTTCTTATGGAAAAGTCTGTATCAGGCATTTGCCCCACAATGGGAGCTGGGTGAAGGCTCACAGCCATGTGCCACAAACAGCCCCTTGCACCCATGTCCCCTCAAAATCCCTGTGGGAGCAGGCTGCCACACGTGCTCTCCCAGACCAGCCTCGCAGCTGATCAAGCTTATGGCCCAAGCTGCCTCCACGAATGTGGTGAGAACCAGATTTTCCACCCACTGGGGAATCTCTCACCTGCCCCTTCCAGTGGAAGGCATTAGCAGCGAGGCACCTATACAGGGAAAATTGCTCAGCTGCCAGTGCCAGACCCAGGGGTGAGACCCTGGTGTGAGATCCTGGTGGTGGTGGAACTTGGTGAGAGCCAGGCTGGACATCTCCAGAGCTTGGCTGCCCCAGGCCTGATGAGCCTGTGAGTGAGTAATAAAACTGTTGGTGATTAAGAGACTTTTTAAATGGGGCTAGGACTTGGAGGCAGTCCAGGCAAACACAAGCTGCTCACAGATATGCCATGACACACAAAGGAACTACACCCGTCAGGTAAATTATTCATTGTCATTTTCCCAGCTCAGCTCTCTTGCTGACCTGGTATCACTGATGAAGAAAGGCCTTGAAAGAATAACTGACGAGGTGGGACCAAAAGCTTGGACAGAGGCTCAGCATGGAGGTGAACATCATATCAAATGGAAAACAACAGGAAGAGGCAAAGGTTGAATTGGAAGGTGGAAAATGAGGACAAGCTGAAAAACCTGGTGGAGAACTAATGGAAGTGATTAAGGCTGTGAAACTGGCACCAGGAGAAGAATAATTCTAGAAAATCTGCAAGGACTGGAGTGAACTCCCACCATTTTGCCAATGTCAGGAATGAGCATATATAAGACAGCTTTGCTGAATGGGTCAGGATGCTGGAGCATGAGAATGGTGGCGACCTAGGGATGGGGACCATGGAAACAAGCCAGCTGGAAAGAAGGCTGCCAGAGCTAGAGTTACAGAAAATAAAAGATGATGTGATGAGGGAAACAGCTAATAGAAAAAATTGCCCTGCTACTGAAGTGTCTGAAAAGACAGCTGTAATGACTTGAATGCATGTCAGGAATGGTGCCTAAAAGATACCCTACATGGCAATGCACATGGGAGTGTGAGGTGCTAGAAATAGAAGAATACTAAGCATGGGGCAAGCAGGGAGAAGTAAAACTGAGCTAAATAGTTTGAAGACAAGGGATGCTTCTCCAAGGCCAACAGGGTAGAAAGAAACCTCTACTGAGCTGATGGACTAGGAAAACAAAATAGAAAGCCATTGTCATTTTCTTGATTCAACTAATTCATAGAAGGGTATAAACCCTGACTTGATCCATCCAAAGAGCACCTCTCACCCAGGTGTTGGAGCTGCTGGGGGTCAGGCAGTGCCGCTGGGAGGGCTGGTAGGGAGCTGGAAGGAGCTGTTCTATCCCGGGGACAGGATTGGGATCCAATGCTCTCCTCACAGTCAAGACACCAGAGTGCACTTATGGTCCCTTGTGTGTTTGGGGGGCACAGTTCATGGACAGGTTTGAATATTTTATTGAAATCTGTGAAATAGCAGTCTTCAGACTGTCTAGGCACCTACATCCCATTGTAATCCTTGAAGTAGGGGCTGGCACTGGGAGACCACCATTCTTCCTTAGGTTTTTTTCTCCTTGGGAGGAGTCACAGGTTATCATGGCTGCCTGCTCTGAGTGGGGATAGTTCAGAAAGCTTTTCCATGCAGCTCTTTGATGGCTTTCTGAGATTCATCTTTGCTTTGATTTATATTGAAATTTATATGTGTCTAGCTTGTGTTTCGGGGCTTTGAAGTGTGCTTCAGGTAGCAGCAAAGGGGCAGTGGATATTAAATGAATAATTAAATGAAGAGAAGCAGTTAGTACAAACACAAAGGCACCTATACAAAGAAATGATCTCATCTCTTTTCTCATAAAGTCTTAAAAACTGCCTTACGCAGGTCAGGATATTTGGCTTTCAGGAATTCAGATGGGAATGACTTAGTTGAAGTAACAAATATGGCCAAGAAAGAAGGCAAGAACTTCTACTTACATTGTTGAAAGAGTGCTTCTTCTCCAATAGGATGGCTTGCACAGCAGTAACTCTCATGCCCAGCAAAACCATTGGGGGGACTGTGCCTCTGGGTACAACTACCAGTGAAAACCGGGCTGGGAATCAGTGCATCAAGTGAGAAGGTGGTTACTTAACATTCATTAAATGAAAGCAGCACTTTGGAAGCAGTGAAGCAGTGATGCAGGCTGCACATCTCACATCGCCCATCGCCTTCAGGGAGACACCCCAAAACTGTGAACCTCCTCCCTTCTTACCACTAGTGAGGTGTGCTCCGTGGCATGAGCGCCTGGGCTTGCAGGACCTCCCCACTGCAGGAGGATCATGATTTATGGAAAACTGAGGACATGGATATAGTGCTCGTATTTTTTTCTTACTGAAAAAACCTGTAGCCTAAATACATATGCAGAACTGGCCTGGCTGATAGATTGATCAGGGCTTGCTCTTCTCCAGGGTTTAGCTGTCAGCCTGTCAAAGCTCAGAACCGGAATTTTGTTTCTGCTACCACTGCATCAAACTTTCAGTCAGTCCCAGATGGAATAGTTGTTGTAATCCTCCACCACATTTTGTGTGGCACACTCTTTCCCCTTGGCAGGGCTCCTGGAATGGCAGGGGAGGTTGGGTAGGTGCTGGTCCCCCTCCCAGGTTCCACCAGGGCATACCTACAGACCCTCCTGGGAGAGTGGTATTCAAGAAAACCTGGGAGAAAGGAAAAAGTGTCTGTTTTATTTCCACAGGGTGGTTTTTCAAGATTGAAGAAATGCTGGAGATACAGCTGTGGCTGCAATTGCTTAGCTTTGTTAACAGCAATAGTACAGGAGAAAGTTGTTGTTTGTTTTTTTCCCAGGAGAAAGTATCATTTTAAGAGAAATTTTTAAGGGAACATATAGAGACTAAGATTGAATAAAGTCCTGGAAGCAAGAAAGGAAGCATAGCACTAAAATAATAAAATTACTTTGCTTCAACCCATCCATGATGAAATACTTGGGTTATTCTTTTGTGAGGCAACATATTATTCTGAAATTCATTTAATAAAATGAAAGCCCTGTCAGTTGTTGAAATGACAACAAACACTTTGACAGACATCAAAGGATCTTCTTCTCTTTCTCAAGTTTGATTTTATAGGAAGTTCCAAATCTTGTTGGGTTTGATCCAGCAGAGAATAATAGCCTATTGCAAAACCGGGGAATTCCTTGCAAAAATGGAAATTCCAGCTCCTGCACAGTGCTAGTTACTTGCATTTGCTTCAGTCTCTGGCTTGCACACTCCCTGATTTCCTTCTTCTTTCTGGGACGCCTTGATGCAATCACAGGAAGCAGCAACTGCTGCCCAGCCATGTCTGCCCCCTGCCCTCTGCAGCCACAGGCCCCAGGGAGAAGCACCAGCTCAGAAGAGCGAGGAGGACAGGGAACTCATCCAGCATAGGAAAAGATACCCATGTTGCTTTGTCTTTTGTTCTCAAAAAGCAGACAAGGAAGAAAGCAGAATGGGGCTGCCAGTTTCGCCAAGTGTGGTCACGAAGGCTGGGAGCATGCTCATACCACCCACTGGAGAGGACACCTTGCTGAGCGGGGAAAGCTGTCCTCCAAACTTGCAGGCAAAAATGAACTCAGTTTTGGGCAAATTGTCTGCAAAAGGTGAAAAGCAAAGTCTTCTGGAGCTGCAACATGAGCTAAGCCTGATTCCTTCTGGGCTTGTCCCTGCCAGGAGTGTGCCCACAGGCTCTTCTTTCTAGGCAGAATAGAACTCATCTTCTCTACTTGGACATCTATATCTACCAAATGAATAGGATATCTTCTGTTGCAGCTGATCTCCACTCTGTAGCTAAGTTAATTGTTGAGGAATGGAAAGATGGATGTCGAAGCAGTTGTGGGAATACTGCTTTTCTCCCTACCCAGCATGATTGTGCCAGCTCATCTTGAAAATTGGTCCAGAAGAGGGTTGAATGTAAAATGATTTAGCACTGGATTAAAAAATCCAAACAAACAAACATGAGAAAGTTTTTTTCATCCCTAATATTTTTTTCTCTATCTGGTTTCCACACTTCAGCATCACACAGAAAATCGCTTTTAATGGAAAATATACTCACCACCAGGAAAATCAATGTTGTTCATATGCAACAGAGCTGCTTGCCCAGACCAGGAGGTTGCTGTCCCAGATGTGCATTTGCATTCATGCTTTATTCCTTGGCATGTTTTAGGCCTTTTGTGGCAAAATATTCTAGCATGAAGCTTCCCATATGGATGAGAAGGTTGCACAAGAGCACCAGCTGGGGCCCCACACTGCAGTTCTTCAAAACATACTTGCATCCTGTATGCAATTTTTACATAGTCCTGGCAACCATTTCTGGGTGCTGCTGCAGCATACATGAGAGCCAAAGGCATCACAACCTTGCAGAGCATCCTCACTGGTCCCACACACACGACGCACCTCTGACTCCCATCACCCAGTAACAAGGAGAATGCACTGGCCTGTAGTTCTGAGGCAGGATGTACTTCCAGTCAGGGGAAAACAAGCCATGGTTATAAAGAAAAAAAGAAAATAATTGGGAGACGGAAGGGTAAAAGTAACAGGCTGAAAGAATAGATGCATTTGATATGACAGAAATAGAGTTCTCTAACAATACTGAATGGAACATGGTCTAGTTTTGTTTCCAGGTGTATCTCCTGTGATTCACAGACTGACTCATATGAGAGCATTACGAGTTATATAAAAGGGTATGTTCTTGAAGATATTTCGTGGCCTGAAATTTTCATAATGAATAAAATTTAGATTGGGGCCTCTTTTGTTACATGGCTGGATCATCGTGGCAATGACATATTGCAGAAAGAAGCATGAACAGGCTGAAGTCACAGAAACCTGTACTTTAAAATTAGGAACTCATAAGGTTTGGCCCAGAGAGAGAGCCCCTGCAAGACGCACTCCATGTACTTGGTCACTGGCAGCAAGACAACTAGTCAGGACCCAGATGAGTATTCCCAGGGACATTGAGGGCTGTGGGACTGATAGGACTCCTGGCTAAAAAAACCACAAACCTCGTTTTGCCTCCTGTGCCTCATCACCTAGCACACCTCTAAAGTTAGCAAGCATCCTTTAGATCCAGGTGGTGTGGGGTCCCATACATTGGGTCAGAGCAGCCTCTGGAACCCTTGGTGAATGCCCAGCTGAAGTGCACGGTTTACTCTTGTGCCAGCACTTGTTTGCAGTTCAGAAACCTTCTTCGGCCTTCCCCTGCTTGCCCTTGAGGCACAAGGAGAGCGTTCACAGCCCCTCTCAGACCCTCTCATCAGGCTTAAAGTGCTCACTCCAGTGTTCCCTCCAGACAAGGAAGAGTTGCACTCCAGATACCTGGCAGCCATCACTGCTGATTCCAAGGTTGGAAAGCTTTGGGCATGGATGAGCAGAGCAAGTAAAGGGCTCATCAGATCTTCAAATGAGGCTTTCCACCCACCATCTCACATGTGGGGCATGTAGACATGCCCACACCAGGACCACAGCAGAGACACACGGAGTTTATTGCTCTGCCAGCTTTCCCACTTATCACCAGAGGCTACTGCAGACATCACTATTGCTCTGCTGGGCACTCCTTGCACATCCTGATGTTGCAATGCAATCTGTTTCTTCTGCTGTGGTCCTAAATGTGAAATAGAATCATACAATCATTTAGGTTGGAAAGAGCCTCTAAAGATCAAGTCCAACCATTGCCAAGTCCACCACTAAACCATGTCACTCAGTGCCACGTCTGCACAGTTTTTAAATACCTACAGGGATGGTGACTCAATCTTTCCTTGGGCAGCTTGTTCAACCCTTTCCATGGAGAAATCTTTCTAATATCCAATCTAAAACTCTCCTGGTGCAACCTGAGGCCATTTCCTCTTGCCCTGTCACTTGTGACCGCGGAAAAGAGACCAACACCCACCTTGCCATAGTCTCCTTTTGGGTAGTTGTAGAGCATGCTAAGGTTCCCCCCAAGACCTCTTTTCTCCAAACTAAACAACCACTGCTCATAATCAGGATTTTGGCAGAAGATAACCATTTGAAGGAGCTATGTCACCAAACTTTAATTGTTAGTGTCTCACTCACAGGAATGGATATTCTCCATGGATGTGTATAGCTGCTGGCATTATACCCAGGTTCAGGAGGCACTTGGACTCTGAAAGTCTTCATTTTGAGTCATGGGCTTTCTCAGGGAAATCAGGGCACAAGGAGGATCAAAAGGCTTGTGGACAGATGAAATTTTTAGTGCTAGACAAATAGTTCTAACTTGTAGTGTCTGATGCTGATGCTACAGTCACATTCCTCATGCTGGCTTCCTGCTGTGATGGGGGTTTACTGTTTAGATTTTCTTTCTAAGACTAGTTGCTTCATCATTTTTTTTATTTCATGTTTTCAGTTATAAGGCACAATTATTGTCAGCACCCGGAATACTTAAAGTGAGCAATAGGGATAATTATTTTTCTACGGTAACAGCAGAAAGTCCTAGTGAGGGTGAGGTTGCTATGATTTCATGCATTGTTCAAAGATAGGGCAGAGATTGTTCCTGCTCTACCTTGTTGATTGACTTTTGCTTGTTATTTATGAAGATAAATACCAGTCACTCTCCTGAATAAGTCTAGAACAGAGACTGAGCAAGAGCTGAGGATTTTGCCCACCGATGTTGCTGCACAGTTAGAGCCAATGCCACGGATAGTTGTCCCAAAGAACACAGCCTCCTTCCAAATGAAAAGCCTGTGATGTGCTTTTGGGCTTGGAGATTGTTGGGGCACATGAATCACTGCTTTGCCAGCTGTAGAAATATTGCGTTCAGCACCACTGTTGTGGGGAGCACAATTCATGTGGACTGAGTTGGACCAGATGTAGGATGCTGAAGACTCACAAACTCATGCCAATGCAGAGCTGCTTTGGTGAGGGTTTTCACTGTGGAGAGGGTTGTGGTGCTGTAATCCTATTCTACATAGGCAGTAAAAATTAAACAATCTGCAATAAAAACCAACCTGGCCTGTTACTATGAATAAACTTGGCCTGTGAACAGTGCTCTTAAGGGTTAAGCCTTAACCTAATGAATGGATGGTTGAACCCTTAAGTGTCCTGCTCCTATGCTTCTTATGACACTGATATCCAAGAGAGTGGTTTAGACCTCTGACTTCCCAGTGTTGGCTCCATATAGCGTGTCTCAAACCATAATCTACAGGCACCTCCCTGGGGTGTTTTGATGGCTTCTCTTTATTGACCACGTAAGCAGGCAGGGTCTGGGCATGCTGGAAAATTGTGCTTTGAGTTGCTTACTACTCTCTCAAATGTGGAGTCCACAGGAGGCACCAACGCCAGTTGTCAGTATAATAGAAAATGCCCTGAGGATCATATTAGGCACTTTTTGAGACATTTGTCTAATCCAAGACACCATTTGATCTGGACATATGTTCTTAAATAATAGTTTGCCCCAAACAGAGCTCAAAAAAATTTCCATGATTGAAAACTTAATTATTGCATAAACAACTTTAGCTTATTTGCAAGCTCTGGCTGAACAGACCCACTGGGATGTTAGGGAATCATAGCTAATGCAAAAAGAACCCTGATGTGTTTCTTCACAATATTGTGTTAAGTAAAATCCTTGAATTCCTCCAGTGTTATTTTAAAGAACTGTGTGTGATAAGTCAACTTGGTTAGGTGCTTTGTGTGAAAAATTGCCAAATATCCCACAGGGCAAATATGAAAAAACAACAGAGAAGTAACTCTAAAGAAATAAGACTTTATTGACTTTTCTGTCCCGCTTTCAAAGGCCATCAATGACATATTGTTGAAGACTGTGACTTCACAATTTCATTGCAATAGCAGAGGGTGGGTAGTAAAGTGAATCTCATGTTGGCATGTCATTGATTGTGTGATTTGTCTTTTTCAAACCAAAAAAGAAACAAAGCAAGTGAGGGAAGAATGACGGAGAGCAAGGAAACTACGACAGTCCTTGATTCAGTCCCTTCTGATATCTATGACAGCTGGTGCTGGTGTATCACAAGGAAAGGATTCACATAGAAGAGGATATGATGGAAAAGCAAAATTCATCATCAGGGAAACTACTTTTCATGAGAACAAGAAAATCTGGATCCCATACTTTGTGTTGGTTTTGGGGTTTTTTAAGCAGACAAATAATGACAGGTATCTATTTAGTCTACAGTAGTAGGTTTTTTATCTTTTCTTCTTTGCATTTGCCAAATGCTGCTGTTCCAGCAGATCAAAACTGAATAAGGGCTTTTACTCTGTGCCATATCATGTTTCTGTTTTGCAAGTGGCATGCCTTGAACAGAAAAATCAGTATATGATAAACCTATTAGTTCATGGAGGACCACCCACTGTCACAGCAGAGGCTGAGCAGTAAAGCTTGCAGGACTGAGCCGGTGTGGAGGAGCACAGTTGTCCATCACAGGCCTCCACTTATCCACAGCTGCACTGGCATTGTCTATCCATGTGGCCATGAAGATTTAGGATCTGTTCTACCATCTTGTTTCTACCACCCTCTCCAAACCTTTTAAAGTCTCAAATCACATACTCCTTTACCAGGGGTCATCTTTGGTTATTCTCTTTGCCATACGTCTCATAAGTCCAGGGCCAGTTCTCTTTTTTCCTCCTAACTGTTTAGACTCCATATTGACTCTACCAACACCTTTTTATCTATTGATATCTATTTTTATCTATTGCCAGTGTAGTCCCTAACTCAAAGAACTTGCACTATGAGCTTGAGAACAGCGATCCGTATGTTCCAACACCTTAAATGGCCTTGAGCTCTTAATTTTCAAGGACTACTATGAATGACATCATGTGAGGTTCTGGTGCAATAATTTACAAAAGCAATAATTTTTGAAAGCCATGTTTCCTAAGTTTGTGATGTGAACAATAATGGTAGAGGAGAAACGGGGCAGAGCTGCTTGCCGTGGAAGCAACAAGGGCTGCTGAGCATGAACAAAATTGCATGTGGAAGGGTAAAACTACAGACAGGTCAGGCAACAAATAATGAGGTAGCTTGTGCTAGATTATAGCACTGACCTGTGGATGAACCATTAAGTGGTGTCACTGGTGAATCCAAACTAGTTCACCAGTTTGGGGGGGGCCTTTAGAAGTTTTGCTGAGATTCCTGTTTCCAGATGTTGCTTCCAAGAGTTTGGGTCCTGCTGGAGACGGGACAACATGAGTTCAAATGCTGACAGTCATTGATGCTTCTTCCTGGAAGGTTGTGAAGTGCTTTTTCTCTTAACATTTCAAACAAAATGTCCCTGAAATGTCAGTAAGTGTGACAATGTGATGAAAAGGATTTACAGCAGACCTGCCTGGACTATGTATGAGGGGACAATGACAAGCAAGGAAAGAAGAAAAGAAAGCAGGCAGGGCTGTAAATGAGTGAAAATAGAGGGTTTATTTATCAAAACAGAATTTAGCATCCCAGTAACAATCCAGTTACATCCCAGTTACACGGTGTTCTCCGTTATACCAGAATATGTGTTATATATCAGTGTCTCCTGCAAGGTTGTTTCTCTTAGCAGTAGGAGCCTTTCTTTCCTGCTGGACTTTGAATCTGATTTCCAGATTATCTTAATTATTTTCCAACTGAGTCAAGATACTGGAATGTTTCTTTTGGAATTGTCCAAAATGAGCTTTTTTGTCTTTTCTTGGAGATTCACTTCTATTTCTGTACAGAGTTCATAAAGTTCCTAGTATTTAAATTTTCTGCAGCTGACCAGTTTCAATGGCAGCTCCACACACAAAAGACTTTGTACAAACAGACCATTGGCACTGCTGCAGATGAAATGCATGAAATGACTGATGTGAAACTGCCCGATTCAACAAGTATTTTCCAGTAAACTTAGAGGAAAGAGAGCAATCAAGTTATCTGGACAACTCTGACCAATTTTGCAGCTATTTCTGCGGTGACAGTGGCTGGACGAGAAAGGAAGTCAACCATGGGAAGATACATTCAGCTGCTTATCTCTGTCATGTCTTGATTAATACAACTGAAAGGCAGAACCTGTAATTCAACAGAGGGTCTTGTGCTGAAGTCACTGACAGACACATGCTTTGAGAAAAGCAGATAGGCCAAGCTGGTTTTGATACATGAATATTACTGTGTATTATGTTTACCTAAGCACTAAGGAGGAAAAATAAATACAAGAGAAAAATAAGCTCTTCTCTGTGTTTAAAATATTAAACAGAGGCTAAATGGTTGGTTCTGACCTCTGAAAAGCCTGCTTCCATGAATCATTGACAAAATGAAGATATGAACCTTATTTAATATATAAGTTCCTGGAATGGGACTTCGGGTTTTCTACTACAGAAAAACATTTTCTGAAAGTAATGGCTTTATGAGTGTGATTAGCACCACCAGAGTTAACTGTCTACTGAAATCAATGGTCCCTCATGAGAGGTCCAGGACAGTACTTGAATCTTGTGAGTTGTTGTCCTTCCTGCTTAAAACAGGAAGAAGGTAGCTGGGTGATACAGTTATAGTTCATGGGACTGGATTCATCTGTATGCTGGGGAATGAGCTGATTGCTCTACTTTTGCATGAGCTGATTTATTTTGCGTTCTGGTTATGAATGTAATTCCTCCAGGGGAAAGACTTCCTGACTGCAGTTATATTTGTTCTTGCCATGGAGCCATTCCCCATCTCAGTGTGCTTAATTTAGTTTCCTAATGTTGTCAAGTCGCCCTCAAAATTAGAATTCCAGCTTTGATGTACCAAAAATACCAGACAGGACTCTCCAAAGTACAAGTAGTCTGAAGCCTGTGTAGAATCACTACCCTGGAGACTAGTGAATTAATGGAGAAATTTTTTAAGAAAAAGATATGGAATAATAGAGCTATTTTTGGATGTTCTTCTAAAATCAGTGGCTGTCTAAGAATGGTAGCTTCTAGCACAAGCTTCATTGTAACTGGAAAATGGATCCATCCACAGAGCTCAATCACACATATATCACACAGGTTGACAGCTCACATTCTATTACCTTTCATTAATGCTTCATTTCTAAGTGATAATTATTTTAATGGGTGATTATTCCAGTTTTAAGCAGTTCAAGAAATTTCTGATATGGGTAAGCAGGCATAACTATTAAAAACCTTTGCTTCACATAAATTTGGCCTATAATTGATCATATAAGACTCTGTGATACAATTCCTAGAATATGATCTGACTAAAACCTATCCTTTTATCTCCTTTGAGATACTTATATCCATTAGACAAGGTTCTCCATTTTCTCTTTAATTATTTGTTCTGGCAATAAAATCTTTGGTGACTGTTTAAGAAATAAACCTGGAGTTCAAAAACTCCCAGTAGAAACTGTGGTGAATATAATTTCATCATACATAGCACAGAAAACATTGTACTTGCTGAACCCTTTGTTGTTTATTGGGAGAGTCTTGGAACAGAGAGAGGAAAATGCCTCCTTCTACAGGTTGCAAATTGGATCATATCTAAGTTTAATTTTGAGCTCAGAGACACCAGTACCAAATGAGTCAATAGCCAGATAAAGAAGAAATACAAGAGACTACGATTTTCTTCTCTGTTTGTCAGCCTTTCCCTGGCCCTGTTTTGGATACAAGACAAGAATAGGAGTTCTGGACCTCCTGTATTCTTCAGGGAACCACAGAAAACTCCTGTCGGGGCACAGGAGCTCCTAATTTGTTGGTTGTTGGTTTGTTGGTTGTTGGTTGTGAGAAAGAAAGGCATAGCCATGAAAGCTGTTCACATCATGTCTGTCAGGAGAGAGGTTCCCATAGGGTACTGTCCCAAGCAGAATGCAACAACTCGATACCTGAAAAGGAGATCATCTGCTTCTCAAGAACCACCATTGCAAGGGAAGGCTCTGGAGCTATGGTTGCATTTGTTTCTCATGCTGAAGACTGGTGTGGGTATGTATGTGAGTTGGATGCTTTCCCACTTACTGCCATTACAAGGTAGGGGATTACCCAAGGATTTTCCCTATTCTGAATTGTGACAAAGGCAGATGTGTGAGTCTGTTATGAACACATTGGGAAAGAGGAGCTGCTGCAAACCACTGTGTTTGTCCTTATGGTCATGGGGGAGGAGGGCAGATCAGTCAGGATCTGGTCTTGTTCTGTTTCTTATGACCCCAAGAGGATGGCTGGAAGGAGCCAAGGCAAGGCAAAGCAAGACAAGTTGTGGTGAGGAGAGGAGTATATGGTTTTCAGATAGAAAATAAGACATATGGAATCATGACATTTTCTTTACTTGTCCTTGAATGTACATATCATCACCAAATAATTAATTCTCCCATTTGGTATTCAGGAAGCCTACGGTGTCCAAAATTTCCATAACTTTTTTTTCCTGGCTACTTTCATATTCCTGATGAATAGATATATAGCACAAATTTGTGGTAAACCAGAACAAACGTATTCGTAAGAGAAGACACAGTCACACTAGGACACAATAAATCAATAATACCTTGTATGTGTTACCAGCTCCTGCTAGACAGACCCTCATTAGTCTTCACTACTGTCTCAATGTGCTCTGCATACAGGAAGGTCTCCAAGTGATGTGGCTAAAGCTACACCTTTTGTGAAAAGTCAGCTCTCTTCTGGCAGTCCAAAGATGGAGTTTAAGGGATTAAAACCAGCATTAGGATAAACCCCACCAAGTGTGGCTAGCCCAGAACTGTGATACCAGCCAGATATGAAACAATATCATTAGCTGGTCAGGTGAAACAGGTTGGCTCTTCTTCATTGACAGGGACATTTGGAGGGGGCTGATTGCCTGAGTGATTTGGGCTCCCCTGTTGTTCCCGGATATCTGACATGCAAATTTGGATACAGCTCAGAGAAGAGGTCTGGTCCTAATGCAGCCCATGGTTACAAACCAAGCACTCTGCCTGCCATGTATTGACACTCCTCGTGCAGCCCTGGGAATGTTTCAGCCTGCATAGTTCTTGGATGAGCAGAAAGTACATCAGCAGCAGCTCTCCAGGAGGATGGGTGAATTTTGTCTGCATTCCTAGCTGAGATCCATTCAGTGTCCTGAAGGGCAGAACTCCTTTAATCATGTTTCATTGGCTTGCTTTGCTGAGCAGGATTCAGCCAACTTTTGATCTGTGGATGGTCATCATCATCATCATCA
>VYXB01002718.1:0-76625 GCA_013397135.1 Pachyramphus minor
ACCAAAATGAAACAAAACAAAATAACAGGAAAGACCAAAAAATATCCCCAAACTGAAAAACCAGTCATGGTGTGCACTTACACAAAAACACAGACCAGACTAAAACAGCCAAAGCCCTCACTGCTTCACGGGTCACGTTAAAGACCCATGACATGTGGAGGCAGATTGGGGTGCACAGTAGGGCCAGAGGACTACTACAACAACAACAAAACTGAACAAACCAAAAAAGACAACATCAGCACATCTAGGCAAATTTTTTTAGGAAATCAAATCATATCCCACCAAACTGCAACTCAGTTGAGGGGTTAAATCACCCTGAGCTCTGCTTGATGTGGGTTCTACCTAATCATCATGCAGTACACTAGCTGCCATACCCACACCAAAGGGCGTATCAGCTGCTTGTCACAACACTAGAGTTTCTCCTTTCACTTTGACATCTGTTATTTTGTCTCTCTCAATGCAATAAGCAGCAAATGAGATGGTTGGACTATTCTCCATGCAATAGGTAGCAAATAAGAGTTTAATCTAATAAAATACCTGAAGACACAAAGGCTGGGTAAACCAACCTTGGGGGGGAAAAAAAAAAAGTGAAATATTTAGGGAAGAACAATCTGAAACAACTACTAGAAACACCAAAGCCTTTATTTGAGGGGCTACTATAACAGAAATATTGTCATCTCCCAATAAAAGAAACCTAACCTTTTCTCCTGAAGAACAGAACAGAGACAGCTGAGGGAAAATGATCACAGAGGCATTCTTCAGTAATTATGTACCCTCTTACGGAAAGTTTAAAAGAGCAGACTAGTAATTTTATAGTTGAAGCACTGATGTACAGAATGCAGTATGGGCAGCATATTAAGACGATGACACAGTCCGCTCTGTATAAATATGNGAACAAACCAAAAAAGACAACATCAGCACATCTAGGCAAATTCTTTTAGGAAATCAAATCATATCCCACCAAACTGTAACTCAGTTGAGGGGCTAAATCACCCTGAGCACAGTCTATTTCCCTTCTGCTTGGTGTGGGTTCTGCCTAATCATCATGCAGTACACTAGCTGCCATACCCACACCAAAGGGCGTATCAGCTGCTTGTCACAACACTAGAGTTTCTCCTTTCACTTTGACATCTGTTATTTTGTCTCTCTCAATGCAATAAGCAGCAAATGAGATGGTTGGACTATTCTCCATGCAATAGGTAGCAAATAAGAGTTTAATCTAATAAAATACCTGAAGACACAAAGGCTGGGTAAACCAACCTTGGGGGGGAAAAAAAAAAGTGAAATATTTAGGGAAGAACAATCTGAAACAACTACTAGAAACACCAAAGCCTTTATTTGAGGGGCTACTATAACAGAAATATTGTCATCTCCCAATAAAAGAAACCTAACCTTTTCTCCTGAAGAACAGAACAGAGACAGCTGAGGGAAAATGATCACAGAGGCATTCTTCAGTAATTATGTACCCTCTTACGGAAAGTTTAAAAGAGCAGACTAGTAATTTTATAGTTGAAGCACTGATGTACAGAATGCAGTATGGGCAGCATATTAAGACGACGACACAGTCCTCTCTGTATAAATATGCTGATGGATACAGTACCAATTATAGATTTTATTTTATCCCTTGAAGTCCTTGGAAAAATGAAGGTGAAGGAATGATGAAAATATGAACACTGCTAGAAATATAAACCACTAGTAATGTCACAGTATGACATTTGTTCAGTACCCTGGCAACATTACTAGACAGAAACAGAGTAAGATTAAGTCAAAAGAGCTTTCAAATGACCTTGCTAGAAGCAGTATTCTTTTCACAGTTTCACTGATGTTTTTTTTTTCCTCTGTATTCAGATATGCATAACTGAAGACAATTAAAAACAATATGTATAGTTAAATAAATGAATTTAGGACTATTCAGACCCCTGTCCAAGAACTCAAGAAATTTGCTGATAGCAAAAATCTTCTGGCACATCATTTTCTGCTGTCAAAAACTTCCACCAACCCCTTTCTGGGAAACAGTGTTAAAAATATTCCATCGGTGTAGACCAGCCTAAATTTTCACAAATCAGTTCTGCTAACCAGTTCTTGTCTTCTGAAAAGCTGACAGTTCGAGTTTTCTATTTTTCATTTTCTCCTGACTGTAGAAATATTGTTCCACCCTCTAATCAATTATTCCACAATGACCCTAATATAAAGGTGGGCTTATAAGAAGACAGACTTTTTACCAAAGCCTTTAGTGACTGGACAAGGGGCAGTGGTTTTAAATTGTAAGAAAGTAGATTTAGTTAGGACAGAAGGAAGAAATGGAAGAAATGTTTAATTTTTTATTTTTTTTATTTTTTTTACTATCAGGGTGGTGAGACAGTGTTACTCAGAGAAACCACCTCAACTGGAAGTACTGGGGCTTTGAGCGGCCTTATCTAGTAAAAGATGTCCCTGGCCATGATGTGGGAGGGAATGAGAGTGGGTGTGCATGAGATAATAAAAGGTCTCTTCCATCCCAAATCTTTCTATGAGTCTATAATAATTACTATACTGAGGCTACTCATAGTTTTAACACATTAGCATCGTTACAGGCTGTACATTTCTTTAAGTCTTAAATGGAAACATTTGTGGTAAAACCCAATAACATTATGAAAGATAATAATAATTTGCAAGAAAAATTGTTTAAAACATAAACTATAGGAATTGCTTTATACAAGTATTTTACATTAGTCTTTAGAAAATGCATTATTTCCACTAAGAAGTAGCAAATTTTGTTGCCACAGGTTAGATATACAGTGATTCTGAGCCTTTGTAACTCAATCTGTCATGTGTGTTCTTCAGAAGAGCACATATTCTGAAATGAGCATTCTGTAAAGACTTTAATTTCAATTCAATTCAATTCAATTCTCCTTCAATTATGAGAAGTAGTGTTGTTTAAGTGCAAAAAGATTAGGGATTATGATGATAAAATCCACTTGCCACTGAAATTTCTTTTTATAAGATATTGAAGCCTTCGGAGCCCAGCACAGAGTACTGACCAGGGTGCACTGTGAGCCTTGCATGACACTCAGCCAGCAAAAAGAACAGGTATTATTGAGGTTTCCTGAAGATTGTAGGGAAGAATGAAGCTGGGAAGAATAGAGAAAAGTAATAAAAGCCCAAAAACCTCAGTGACAGATTATCTGTCTAACCTTCCCCTCCTCTGTTAAAGGCAAGTCTTTATCTGCCACAAGAACTCAAGAAGCAAAAGATAGCCTAATTCTTTGTAAGCACTGAATTCAAAGTTTAAGTAAAAGGTCTCCTTGATTTAAATACTTAGGTGCTGAAAATAGAGTTAAGCATCTCATGTTAAGGCCTGAAATAAAAAAATGCAAGCAGACATTTTAACTATGAAAATATTTTTACAGCTCCATGATGGAGGTGCTTGATAACAATTCCATTAGAAAGACTGCAGTCAAGGTCCCATTCTAAGCCATAGCCTGAAGGCATTCATAACAAGAGAAAAAAAAGAAATCTGTTTTCAGTGCATAGACTTAACTGTGAACAATTTATTTCTAAACTGTTTTTACAAAGAAAGCTAAAATAGTGTTCTGTCCCCATTTTTGGAGTTTTTTTCTAGTATGCCTAATATCTGTAGATTAAAAATAACACTCATTTCAAAGTGCGAGGAAAAAAAGAGTGTGTGCTTTTATACCACATAAATCTTACCTGAATATTTGTATTCTTATTTCTCTTCCTGCAGGATTAGGATTTCAGAAAGAACTTTCACATGAAGTTTACTGGGATTCCAAATAAGGAAAAAAATAAGATCTCCCAAAATGGGCATTTCATTCCAATAAAAGTAAAGCTACACTTCACTATGTCTTTACTGTTCACGAGCTTTTATGATTACGGCAAACTAGCTTATAGAGAACAATTTTTTGTGTAGATTTAAAATATACCAAGGATAGATATTTCGTATATCATTCGTTACTGCTGTCC
The DNA here is from genome assembly GCA_013397135.1 of Pachyramphus minor. Classification (NCBI taxonomy): domain Eukaryota; kingdom Metazoa; phylum Chordata; class Aves; order Passeriformes; family Tyrannidae; genus Pachyramphus; species Pachyramphus minor. The sequence goes on from VYXB01002718.1 coordinate 3,964, forward strand.
ACACTGGGAAGACTACAAGAAACCCCACTTCCTAGTGTGTGTGCTTAGTCAACAAAAAACACATTTTGCATTTTTTTATGCAATTCTTTTAATGTAAAAGTCTGTGAATGAAAATTCATGAATATTTTTTGGCATATGTAAACTTATTTTGAAAGCTTAATTGCTATGTCTTTGAAAATGCGAGTGTAGGCAATTCTCTCAAATGAAGAGTTTTCTTCACAGAATCCCACATATTTTTAGATAAAGGAAATATAGTCTGGAAAAGTAGAATTTGGTCTCTCTCCTGCTTGGAAATAATTTTAAAAAAATATCTGTGGAGAAGAGTAAGAATATAACTGACCACTTAAACATCAAGAACCTTTCAAGAAAGATTTAGTCTAAAACTTAGAAAAACATTTTACATATCAAGAAAGGACACATTCCAGATTGCAAAACAGAGAATCCACATGGATGATGAAGACGCATTTCGCTGTCACCATGAGAATGAAATTGATTTTGTAAAGGTGAAGAAAGGATCTGGATAGATTCCTGAAACCCAGTTCTCTTCACAGGGAAATCTAATCTGAATTAAAAATCTAATCTGCATTAAAAATCATGGCATGTTCATGAAAAATGTACATGTCCCTGCACACATAGAACACATGGTCAAGGACAGACTTCACTTAAAGACTTCTCTGTAAATCATGATATTCCAACCATCTTAAGCACCAAGCACCCAATCAACTGGTGCTGAGTTCAATAAGCACTACCTTTCCTCTTGCTTCCACTAACAAGTAGGAAAGAAAATCTAAAACAGAAATGGAATAGCTCTTTTAATCATTTGTGTTGTATTCCATTCTTTTGTATTTAATGTGTACAAGAGGCCACTAGAAGAATTATGCAGCAACAGCATCTGAAGTGTATTCAAGTGTGGATGGATACATACTTGCATCCCATACTGGCTCTGCCTGGCTCGTGGGAACAAACACTTATCCCTAGTTCACATTCTCTAATGACAAGTGTCTACTTGAAGCTGTTGATTCAGTGAAGTCTAAGCTTTGCTGAATACCACAACTATTAAAATTGCCAATACAACAAACTGAACATCCTGCTTCCAGAGTAACCCAAGAATATGAGTTGCTGAACAGTCAGGTTCTTTAGATTGGAAGTTCACTAGTTGTTAAGCTGCCAAACTGACTATGCATTATAATGCATTGTTTGGGGTTTGTTTTTTGAGGTTTGTTTGTTTGCTTGTTTTGCTGGAGTTTTGTTTGCTTGTTTTTGCTTTGGGGGACTTGGGTGGATGTGTTTGTTGTTTTTTTGTTGTTGGGGGTTTTTGTGTGTTTTTTTCTTTTTTTTTTTACTTGGTCACCAAAAAAAAGTGAATCTGGGATTACGGAAACAGAAGTACAAATCATATATTACTTTGGTCCTTCTTTTTTTAGATCATCTTCCCCTTTCAGCTGCCATCTGTCTGATATTTCAGGTTCTCTGCACCCAACCTTCAGTATGGCTGTCTTGATGGTCTCTGAACTACTTGTGTGAGAACAGTGTCTCAAGAATAATGCTGAGTTAAAATGAACCATAACATATAAACACTTTTTAACCTTGTTATTTCTTTTGAGGTTAAAAATATTTGTGCACTTTTAATCCACACACATGTAAAAGAGCTTTTTAATATATACTTTTTTTATTTTGAGGGAGGGAAACTCCTTTAGGTTATAAAGGACAGAGGAATATAAAGAATAAAACCCCTTCCTTGAATATATTTTACACATGTAGACTTAATAGATAAAGCATATTTGCTTAGTTACACAAAACAGCAGCTCACAGATTCTTTTATTTTTTAAATGTTTCTAAGTCACAGTCACAGATGCATCCTGTCTAATTGTTTTGATTGAATTCACTTGCATACACAAACCCACCTTCCTTTATTTGCAGCTCTCATATTCCACATTGTCTTTCTCTTCTACAGTAAATTAGGGTACCTTAAGAAGTGGCCCACCAGGGTAGAAATATCTTTACCAGGGACTATTGACAACTTTCTAAGTGTTCCTCCACTGCCCTCCAATGTTTTCATTATCCATACTACTTTCACAAAACAGAAGGGGCTGATTGTTTCCTTTGCAAGACACATGCATTTTCTCCTTAGTTGTTAGGAAAAGAGAGAGACAACCAGACAGAAACTTAGAAGGAGAGCTGTCAACTAATCCATTTCTTACAGGGACATAATGGTACTTCTATTTCCCCTAGGTTCATGATCGTTCTGCTCATGATCCTCTTTTTCACGAAGACATGTTTAAAGTAACAAAAGCTTCACAGAGGGTTTTAATTCAACATAATTGGAGAACTGACCACACACAGAGAAAGGCTGAAAGTTTAGTATTACTCACATTTGAGATTTTGGAGAAGTCTAGATTTTATCTTCATTTTTTTCCGAGGTTTCCATTTCTCCTTTCCAGTAAGTTTTATGGTGGTTTTTTTCCCCTCATGGCATTCTAATATCAAAGAAAATATGCTAATTAGAGAGAGAACAAAGTTTCACTTTCATTCTTGAAAGGATTATACAAAGATTTCCAGCCAGCTTCCTTTCATTCGCCTACAAGTTGTATATAATTCAAGAATATAATCTATTCTTGACTGGGTCTCTCCATGCCATATTTTTATTTGGAATGCTCACTTGTACTAGAAATGGGGCAATTTGTTTCAATTCACAAAACCATGAGTATGAGATTTCCATTGTATCATGTGTGCTTGAATGACACTTGTGTTTCTCCAGGGAAGTCAATCTGTTGTGAAGGACATTGAGTGCTGTGCTGAGGACAACATCCTTTGCCTGCAAGGCAGTGTGAACAACCTGAGCCAATCCATGAAATTCATCACACACAAGCAAACAGACAGTGAAATGAAGGGCATTCAGTTGAAACCACAGACCAGATGCTTCCATGGTATACATTCACTATGGTTCACTTAATTCTGTCAAAGCCTTTATGATGGCAGAGAGACAGACATGTGAGTGCATATGTTCCTATGTACTTTTTTCTCTTTTTCCCAAGGCTGTGAGAAGACTTTAATTGGAAAATCCAGGACTCTCCTTCCAATCATCCCTGGAATTTCATGTTTTTTGAATCTCAGAAGATAGCCCATTTTTGTCAAGATATTTGGAGCTCACCAGATGAACTTTCTAGCTTGCAAAAGTCAAGACAGGTTTCTGAAGAGTTACCTTACTGGTTTGTCTTCTCTTGTAGACATTGAGATAAACTATTGCATTTTACAAGCAATAGCATGCTGCAATCTGAAGTATTTTTCAAATAAAAGCATGACATTAAAAAAACTAGAGAAAAGGAGAGATTTTTATTTTGTTGGGAAAACATCGTTTCATACCAAATATATTCTACTTAGCTCCTTACTCGTTGAAAAATAGTTAATTATCACTCTAAGGAAGCATTCTGTGACCTATTCAACAAGTTCCTGATGCGTTATTTTAATTACACAGTGACTAAAACTTCATTGCCTTATAGCAGACTGATTTGTCTGTAATGATAACAAAAGAGAAAAAGAATACAGAACTTCTTACATGAATGCCACATCATTACAGCTCCAGTTTTTCCCATGGAAAGTTGAAAATGCTCTGCAAGAACCTTCTTCAGACTATCAAAGATACATCAGAGTCCTCAGAGCTAGAAAATCTGACCCCAGGAACTGTGAACTTTTGACTTGTTTGACATGAAACCAAACCTTGTAACTGCAGGTATAAAACCAGAGCAAGGGTAAAAAAATTCCATGTTACATGTTAGTCCTGCTTCTCGCACAGTGTTATCATGCTATTTAAATTGATGGGATTCTACTGAGATGAATAACCACTTCACCCTCCTGTGAGATGGCACAAAGCAAGTAGCAAAGACTTACACTGAATTTAAACCAGTGTAGGCAGTGCTTTATTTTCTTCTGGCTAAAACCAGAAGAAAACTATTAAAATTATGTACTCCATCCACCTTTATATCTAAGGACAATTCAGTCTACCCATATACGCCTAAGATAAATAAATTTTGTTTGGCTAAAAATATAACTTGCAGACAGTTTTGATGTGAAGGAAGAGCTAGAGAATCTTTTTCACTCATGGTAATTTGTTCCAGTGGTCAGTCTCACTAGCATTTTTGTGTGCACACTGATTTTCCATTTTTAAATTTGTTGATCTTTAACTTTCAGTCAATAGCTCTGTCTTTGTTTTTTCCCTCACTAGGTTAAGTACATTTAAAAATTCATTTTATCCCCTCTGTCTTTATGCACTACACTGCAAATGTTCCCTAGACAGTTTCCTGATAAACTAAAGTCTTTCATCTCTCTCCCAGTGTGCATTTTTCGCTGCTCTTCAATTTGGTAGGCAGTTTGTGTTTACTTTCTAGACCATCAAGGAGAGTGCTGAACAGGCAGATCTAGACTAACTATTGGTATTTTTACAGCCTCTTTTCAGAAAGCATCTGCTCAGTGATTCCCCCCCTTGTGGGGATTTTGATACCTGTCAGTGTACCAGTTCACATGTCATGTATAGCTGCACTTCTTTGGTCCTATATAATTTGCTGCCAGCTACCAAGTCACTTCACATATCTCCCACTATTCCCCACTCTTAGCAATAGCAGTCAAATTTCATAAATTTGTTCTCATAAGTCTGCTGTTGCCTGATGAGTCCAGCTCTCATGCATCCTCTTTGTGTCTCCTGCTTCTAGAAGAAATTGCCTCTGTGTGCACCCCCAACTCTGTATATGCCAGCTTACAGAATATGTATTTCAGCATTTAATTCTTCATTAAAGAAGAACATTTCAGTTGTTTCATTGCTTTGTCCCAGACTGAAGTCAGGTAGAACACGTTATACTTAACCATGTTATCTTGCTTGACCTTTAAGAACAGTTAGATTGACATTAGCTTTTTCGGACAATTTGGGATATAAGCAGAACTTATTGCATACAACTCGTTTTTGCTCCATGCACAGAAAAAAATCAGATCTGTTAAGACTTTCTTTCACAGAGGAACCCTTGACTGCCAAGATCTGTGTGTTTGGCTCTGTCTTATTAAGGGTCTGGTGCCTATCAAGGAGATATCCCTCCAATAAGCAGTACAAAACAGCATACACCTCTGTCAGCAGAGTACCCAGCACCAACTCTAGCAGCAGAAATAGTAAAATATCAGTAGGATGATAAATACCCAGGGCAGAAACAATTTTCTCACTTTTTGTTTTAGCAACAACTAGCAGCAGCAGCCTCACATCTTCAATCCTTAACATTCCTATCCTAAGAGAGCAGAGAGATGAGAAGGTAGAGCTTCACAATTTCAGCCAAACACAAAAAACAAGCAGGTAACCTGCAGTCCAAGCTTCGACAGTTTTATTTATGCATCACTTACATGCAAAGCCACTTTGGGAACACAGGACTACAAGAGGCAGGGCATGGGCAGCAGTAGTATTTTCTCTGAAACCAGCACAAGGCTAAGCTCAGCCTTCAGATCTGTGGCTGAAGGCCTGGGCAAGAGGCTGAGATGGGGAGCAGGAGTGCTCTTGACATGTTAAAGAAAAGCTCTCTTCAGGCTACATTGGACCTTGCAGAGTGCTTAAGGAACAGTAAAGGGCTGGCAGCAACCTCCCATTCACTCCTTAGCAGGTATCTTTTCTGCGATTAGGCCCTTATCTACTAACTACAGGCCTTCCAAAAAAGTAGAGAAACAGTGAAAGCTTTCAGAACCTGGGTTTAAAGATCTCCACAAACAAAAGATTCCTCCACAACACACCCCACCTGTCTTGTTTTAAAGGAAACAATATAAATCCCAGTTAGAAGGGCTGCTAAACATATACCCATTCAGAAACATTTAATGACTTTACTAAAAAATGTTACCCTATGGTTAGAATAATTACACTTGAACAAGGCAGAACATGAGAAAAGATTCTTTGTGACAAACTAGATAGCCCAGTAGCCAAATACCTTAAAATAAAGTGACAACTGATGCCTGTTTCTTTAAGAGAATTTGCTGTTTCAGGGATTTTTGTTGCCTTATCCTTCAATATTTAGCTTACCTTTTCCTTTGCCAAATTGTATTTCATTATGTGTCTTGGACCACCCCAGACAACATTTCTGTTTCTGCTCGGTGTGGACACCCTCCAGATATTTGTAGATGTTTATCGCCCTAACGCTGCCTGTTAGTCCATGCTTAGTTGATAATCATCAATTCTCATTTGGAACACCTCTGATGCCTGCAAAATCTGTTATTTTCCAATTCCAGCATCCAACCAGCTCTCATTTTAGATGGCTCTAGAGGATGCTCCCATCCATAACACCAAGCACAGTTAACTACCTCTATTTCTAAACTCATTGTATCATCAAGAAAAAATTTACCATAATTAAGATTCTAAACCAAACATAACCCACTGAGGGCTTTTAAAGTTTATGGCCCATTCAGCCTTGTGTCTTGCACTGCGTAGTTTGTGAAGTGCTGTGTTAGCAAGACTGTGAAAGCCTAGATTTGGCATGGGTAGACACTACATTCACCCTCCCAACTAATTTATAATCTTCACAGTATTTAAAGTCTCAGTCAGATGACTGTGAAATAAGGATACACATACTGATTATCTCTCTAGTCCAATAATCTGATTTGAGTTGCAACCTGCTGCAATGATGACATTTCACGAGGAAATGGTCGAATTCCTTCTCTTCAATCTTTCTGTACATCAAAGATCTCAGGAGAGAAGTTTTGCATAGGCAGAAAGAGCTACAATCTTATTACATGGAGTTAAAGGGAAGGCACTGCATAACACATGCTGTTTTCAAGCCTTTTATACCTGAGAAGCCTTTTATGCCTGAGAAATTATTGTTAAAGTCCATGGCCAAATTAAACTTTTGCTATGATCAAATTCAGTGAAAATTGGTGGCTTTCTAATTATTTCATTAGCAAATATGCTAAAGACTATTTTTTCCTCAACAAATTCAAGCTCTTTTTCTTGCTGGCTGATGCAAAAAGAGGGTTTGGCTCTCAAAAATAATGCTTTAAATAAAACCAAAAGCCTGGGTCCAAGCCTCACCTGCTGCGATTTGGAGCAGAACACCTGACTAATGAGCTAAGTACTCCACTCCTTGAGCGTGTTTTTCTGCAGGTATAAGTAAGAGCATGTTTCGGGCTCTAGTCAGAGAAACTCAAATTCAAGCTGGGTTTTCTTAGCTTTTCTTAGGGCTTAGTGCCAAAGAAATCTGCAACCCCAAAACATCAAATAGAAGAAAAAACACCCCCCCCCAAAAAATAAAACAACAAACCAAACCAAAAAACCAAAACAAACAGCAATGCAACACCAAAACAAAACCCCAAAACTCAAGTCCTATCAGAGGAAATGTGGCCAGGAGAAAGAAGGGAATTTTTCTCCATTGTGGTTCTGCACATTCAACACATTCTTACTCACCCAAAATGCCTTGTAAAGCATCACCACCCACTGACAAGGTGAATAACAAGGTGAGCAGAATAAGGTATTTGCAGTCAGGTGGCTGAGACCAACCTGCACTCCCCGGTAACACAGACCTTCATTGCCCTGTATTGGCAAGTGAGTCAATCCAAGGTCTCTCGTTGACCAAACACCTTCAGAAATCCAGCAGGGTGGTGGTGGGGAAATAAAAACATTTGTCCTTCTTTCGTTTCTCCTCTTTTTCTTTCACTGGTAAAGGGTAGCCAATGGAGCATACATCAACTCTCTTCGTGGCTGGGTTTTCTCTCCCAAAAGGCCAGAATCTTCCCAGATGGAAGGAAAAGAGGGCATGGGCTTAGGACAAGAGGGCACGGGCTTAAGCTCTGGCAGGGGAGGTTTAGGTTGGATATTAGAAAGAAGTTCTTTACATAGAGAGTGATCAGGCATTGGAATGGGCTGCCCAGAGAGGTGGTGGATTCACCATCCCTGGAGGTTTTTAAGATGAGGTTGGATGTGGCACTGATCTAGTGGCCGTGATCTAGTAATCACAGTGGGGTTGGATCAAGGGTTGGACTTGATGATCTCAGAGGTCTCTTCCAACCCAGTTAATTCTATGATTCTATGATTCTATGGTTCCTTTGCAAACACCAAAAAAATAAAAGTCATTAAAAACCAAGCATGGAACTCTTCCAGTAGGATAAGGAAACAACCTGAAATGGAAGACAAATATGAGGGCTTTATACCTCAAAAACAATATCCTTTTGATGCTGCTGCTAATCAAAATAATATTTTGTCATCTGTGTCTGATTTTCCTAGTCAGGTTCTGAGTCTCTAAATTCTGGCTGTCACCTATAAATTGGGTTAGGATACTTTCAATAGGGACACTGCCATCTCTAACAGCATTGCAGCTCTACTCATCTTTCCTTATTAGATTTAAATAAAGATCAAAAGGAAAGGCAAAGATGAGACACAATCCATCCCAGATCCTCAATAGTATTTCATGGATTTACTGTTGTCATCTCCTTCCTCCCAGCCCAGCCCCATGGCTGAGTCCCTCAAATATGGATGCTTCTGCTCCCTGCACAAAGTGGTGGTGTATGCACAGATAAACCCACATATTACAAACACACACGCAAATATTAGTAGAAATTCAACAAGATGTGAATATTTTTGTGAAGTAACTTGAGATTACACAGGCATTCACTTCAGTTCAGGGTAGAGACTCAAATAGCAGTTGATGGACTTGCCTTTAGGCAAGCCTGTACCTCAACATGGGTAAAGGTTATGTGTGCTACCACTCAGTCATGAGAGCACTAGTAGTACTTTTAGCTGTGAGGAACCATAGGTATTTACAGGAATCACAGGTGCTGAGAATAGAATATGTGGATAAAGAATGAGTGAACCTGTATGTTTTAAAATATGAAGGAGCAGAAGAACATGAAGAGCACAATGAATTTGGCACATGAACTCATCCTAGCAATAATGAGAGCTATGTATCTTGTAAGGATTACAGGCTGAAAAATAACAAAACTAAATAAACTCTTAAGTGTCCAGCTAACACTCAGAGGACAGGACACCCTCTAATATATCATATGAACTTCAGCATTGAAATTGTCCCAATGGAAAACATTTTATAAGAAATTGATATTTTTCTTTTAAGACTCCTGTAAGAAAAAAAATTGTCTTTTACACTCTCTCTATTTCTACACTAAAATAATTTTTCACACATATAATACTTTTTCCCAGCAGCAGAACCTTGTCCAAGGAGACTCTACTCCTAATGCGTCCCAGAAATTTTGTGATGTTTATGTGACTTTTCACAGATTGGCAAGGACTGCTTCTAGAATCCAATTAATTTGGACACTTCTGGGGGAAAGCTACTCAGATCATCTTAGGGGGCTTTGAAAAATACCACCTTTTTTTTAAAATCTACCATGAGAATGAACAGAAATGTTGCCCCGCTATATACAAGTCTTAGCAATCAAGCAAAGGTTCCCTGCTGTATTAGTACAGTTCCTTTCTTCCAGAAAAAAAACCAAAACAACAAAACCAAAACAACAAGCACTAAAATCCCCCCAATTAAAAAAAAAAACAAAAAAAAACCAAAAATATTTTCCAATGGCAGCACTCTTAATAATTTAAAAAGTTACTTTCTAGAACTGATATAGAAAATAAATCAGGCCTGATTTTATACTTGATTAAACAAGTAAAAGGAAACCAAGTGATTCCCCTATCCAAGCTCTCCACCTAGTTAACTATTGTAAACACAGAGGGAAGTATGGGTATTGCAACACTCAGCTTTAAACCCTTCATTGAAAAGGCCAGAGGGGTTTGTTTAGTAATCGGGAATAGATTATTGAACACATGACAAGTGCCAGTCTAAACAAAGTGTTTAAGTCAAGGCAGAGAAAATAATGACATTTCTATTTCTGTGAAACACTTCAACATGTGACTGTCTCTAAGAGGTGACATAAAAGCTTCATTGGATAGAGATGAGCCTTCTTGAATTCTGAGGATGAGACACACACTTAAGTCCTTGTCTGAATCAGCATCTACTTGAACAAATACAATCTCCTGAATTTCCTCGTATTGTTTGCACACAGAAAACCTGCAAGGACAAGAGCATAACGAGCTCATAAATCCACTCTCTCCATTATATGAGTGGGGCTTTTACACTTGGGGTTAACTTTCTTTCCTCTCTGAGCCCATGTTACTGTGCAATACTCAAGAAATATAGATATGCACTTCAGGTAGCTTCTTGGAAGAAAAATAAGAGCCACAAGATGTTTCAATAATTTCCCACAGTGGAACACTGTACTGATTATATGGCCTGAAAATGAGGAAGTAATGGATACACTACCAGTGAAGGACCCGTTTACAGAAATGAGTTCCTCATGTGCACTGATCTAGACTAGTTAGCGTCAAAAATCAGTGAATTACAACTGAAACGTTTTAAAATGTAATTATTTAAAGACAATCAGTAGGAATCATCTGAGTAAAAGAAAGTAGGGAGTACTGCTCCTCTCCAAGTCCATCTCACCTCTGAAGCAAGAGCTCCCAAACTATGAGTCACCATCTAAGATACTAGGTGGCATCTGCTACAGACCACCTCTGTACACTGAAGTACAGTATTGACTTCTCCTTAAGTTAGTTGTTTGTTGCAGAGAAACACAAATTGGAGGTCTCAGAATATTAGTACAAAAATATTCTTCTATTTGTTTTATAAAAAACCTCACCACTATCACACATCCAACACATGGTTGTCCTACATCAGCCATCACCTGGGCAGATGAAACATTCCCAAAACATGAGAAGAAACATTGCATAGGGTCAGATATCACTATCCTGTTGCATATAGGTGTAAAAGTGAAACTACTAATCTAAGTATACATATTTTTTTTTTTGTGGAGCCTAAAAACATCAGATTCCAGTCACTCTAGAGAAGGAAAAAATGTAAATTATAGTTAAAATAGTTAAGGACCATTTAAAACAGTCAGGACTTGTCCCCGAAAGTCACAATCCATCTGTTCTGAATGAAAATCGTGGACTAACAACATTCTCTTTTAGAGAGACAAGAAAAATCTGTCAATATACACATATACTCACACAGAGAAGATGACAGAAGGTAACACTGAATATGAATTAAAAGCTAGAAAGAACAGAAATTTTATGCAGCATATAATAGACATAAAAGTAACTCTGACTAGCACTCAAACGTTTTTAAGCACAAGAACAAAAATGATCTCAGTAATAGTACATGTGGACTACTAACAAGTTATATATGAAAATACAAAAAAGGGCTGAATTCTGTGAAGGAAAAGTGAAAAGAATTTGCATCCTTTCAAGATAACAATATACTTTTGCATCATCTTTAGTTACTGTTGAAATGTAAATACTAGTTTAACATTTCAAAAATAAAGTTCTCAGGAAAGCAAAACAAAAAAAGCCAGAAAACATCTACAGTCATATAAGAAATAACTGGCTAAGAAGTAATCCGAACCACTAATTAGATTTTCAATAGCTTCTGGGGGCCTAAAAAAGTTTAGCAGTACAAGAAAATAAAGCAGTGATGGAACAATACTTCACAAAGGCAAATGGGCTGACTGGTGTAACATCAGCAATCAGTAGACCTGGCACCAATCCCAACAAAATAATGAAATGACTAATTTATGGCACTGTTAAGCATTAAAAGGAATGCAATGTAATCAAAGACAATGAACACGGGCTTATGAAATCTAAATCTTGCTTTCAAACGAGCTTTTGCTGATAGGAGGGTAAACTTGTTAACGTAATAGATTTCTGTAAAGTATTAGATTTGACCTTAATTAATGAATCATAATTATGCAAGATCAGCATGACATGCATTACACAAATTCAAACCTCCCAAAGTAATAGACCTTAAAATGTTGTTTAAAATGTAGAGCCATGGTTGAACAGCAGCATTTCTGGAGATGTATTCTAAGACCTAACATATTTCCTAGATATTAAATCGATCACTCAGGGGAGGAGAGAAGGATCCTAGATTCTAAGCAATAAATTTACAGTTTATGTACCTCCAAAAAGAGAGGGCGGACAGCAACCCATTTGGATCATCCCAGATTCTAAGCATTTCCCTATCCTCAAGCATAAGATTATGCGTCTTGTAAAAATACAGACTTCTGGGCCAGGTATTAGACACAGTTGCACAATCTGTATTCCCTGAGTCAAGAGTCCTTTGCTTCAGAGTTCAAGACATCTAAATATCTCAGGAAATATTTTCATGAAACTTGTTGTGCAAGGAGACACTTTACAGAATCACTTTTGAAATACGGAGGAAAGAGACGAATCCCATGTACTGGTGTAATAAGCATTAAAAAAGAGTGCAGATCTGACATTTACCAAAAAAGGATGTGGCAAAATAGGTTTAAAAAATAGCCTGCAGAATGACTAAAGGCTTGAAAAACATGCTGTATAATGAACACTAAAAGGAGCTCAGAGGATTTAACTGTCAGAATATTGAAGTTTGTTTCTACTGTATTCCAACATATACACAAAACAGCAATTTGATAGAAGGAATTCCAGTTGAGCAGACAAAGAAATTATGAGATTCACAGCACCTTACAGCTTTGTCTGACTATGTTCAGATTGGAATAAGAGATGTATTTAGGGAACAATGAAGATAACTGGAGTTAGTTTAAATAGCACAGAAACCAAAAAGCCCGAATATTATACTGCTTCTCCTGTTATTCCCTTTCCTATTGATAGTTTATGCAGCGTGAACATAAAAAAAATCAAAACAAAAACAAAAAGCACCCCACCCAACAAATCTAGGGGAACTGAGCCCTTGATTCCATTGAGGCCCTTTGACTTCAGCACAAGTGTTATACTTGTAGTGCATGGGTTTGGAACACAAAATAACATTTTCTGTTTTTTGATTGTTTTGGTTTTTGTTTCAATGCAAAATACCAATCAAATGATTTTCTAATGCAAGTTTTTACAACACTTTACAAAATCCAGAAATTTGTACCATTCTGGTATATAGTGAAGTGAGACTAATTCATACCTACTGTTCTCTATGCTGTCCAGCATTAGTCAAAATACTCTGATCTCCCCAGAGCACTAAGAAGTTGCTGACTACCTTGTCCCCTTACTGCAATCCTTGCAGACAGTTTGTTCTTTTGGTAATTGCATGACAAATAATCACAACCTTTAGCTTTACTAACAACATCACATATAGAACAATCATCATCATCATGGCTTGGCTTCGTGAACAAAGATTTCGAAGGGCTCTACCCACGCTTGCTGCAGGCTCGCTGATGACGGAAAAGGCCAATACGCGACAAACAAGTCCATTTGCAGAAGGGACAAGAGAAAGATTCCCCAGGTGGCAACGACTGGACGTGATACTTTCTGAGTTGTCTTTTCTCCTCGAGAGTGATCTTGCGTGAGTTCTCAAAGGAGGCGGCAGCATTATAGATAGTTTGTCTCCAGGCCTCCTGATTGGAGGCCAGAGCAGACCAGTGATGATGGTCAATATGGCCAAGGCTGAGATGTTGTTTCAGAGAAACAATACGGAACAATATAGAACAGTACCACTTCCATAATGTCTATGCTAATATAGTGGTATTTATCCATATGCTAAGATTTTGCCAATTTCTCAGTATAAAAATGTATAATCAGTAATATAGGCAATATAATACAGTCATTTCACTATTATGTCTCAAGTCATTGTAATTGAATAACTACATTAAAACAAATATGACTGTTAATTAAGAGTTAATTTGATGTTAATCTTCAGTAAAATCATAATAAATAATTGCTTAGGTTTTATAAATATCAGCAAATTATGAAGCAGTTGTAAAGAAGCCTGTTTAAACTTTAAGAACTTTAACAAAATTTAANCTCAGCAAATCATGAAACATGTTATTTCAGTCGTAAAGAAGCCTGTTTAAAATTTAAGAACTTTAACAAAATTTAAGCTCTTGCTTGAACTCCAATTTGCATTACACTCCATAGTTTGAGCGTAATGATTAGTCGAGCAGATTTGGGCTTTAATGAGGGCCTTGAGTAATGATTAACAGCTGGCCATCTTGTAGCAGGATGTCTGCTGAGAGTGGGCAATTTGAAAAACCATAGTCTATCTATTGCCAACATTTCAGAAACAATGCCAAAAATCTAAGAAATTATGGGAAAAATGTCTTTGCTAGGATTTAACCCTCTGGCTATCCCAGGTGCCTGGAGAGAGTGACAATGTTGATTAAATCAGCAACAGAGTGACACGGCACAAGAGTGAAATTTGACTGTCCATTCATGATTGCATTCAGATTTTGATGAGGGACATGAAAACCCATAAGCAGTTGATCTCTCCTCCTAGTAAAAGGACTGAAACCTTCTCATAGCTGTACTGCACAGACCAGGGAAAGGTATTACTAAACAGCTGCTGTTCACAGGTTGAAACGCAGTGTCCCCTTGCCACTGTCTCTGAAGAAAGTAAATATTTGCAAGACACTGCAGGTATCTCCAATACGTGTTATAACTTCCATAATGGAACCAAGCAAATCATTAGAACAATGTAGTAAAGCAAAACTTATCCATTAAATAAGTCTACTGGCTATCGTACATATTCTCCTAATAGACAAAAACTAGAATACAAAATCCAGAAGGGTGTAACAATAGCAGAGTTGCAATATATATTTTTTAAAATGTTTCTTCTTTTGTATTTTACAATTTTCATGACCAATTACTGTAAGATTCATCACAAATAAACCAAGAACATCCCAAACTATAATTATCACAGTAAACTGAGGGAGAACATAAGCAAGATACCTTGTACCTGAACAATAACCATCTCTCTCTTCTCACTGTTTTCTTTCCTAAGCCATTACACATCCCTTTAGTTTTGCTAACATTCATTTTCCATCCTGCTTTTATGCTGTCATCTTTTACAATGAATTCAACACTCTTTTCATTAAATCAATACACCATCAGCTGCAAATCCACAGTGATTCAGCCTTGCTCTCTATTTACCCTAACAGCCATTCTCTCCTGAGCTCTTGTTAAACACCATGTGTAGGGTCCAAACAACACACATATTATGTCAGAAGGGAATAGTGGCTCCTATCTGAAACCTCCTTGATCAAACACAGACAATCTCACATGTGCTGTCTGCTTGTTCTAATAGCACTGTTGGCAGCTCAGGACAGTCAAGAAGAGTAGAGAACTCCATGATCACTGGAGGAACCCCCTGTGTGGAGAATGACCATCCAAACAATGCCAGACCTAAATCTGGTTTAAAATAAGGATTACCAGAGAGAGCCCATTGGCCATTAGACTTTCATCTTAAAGGCAAACTTCTACATCAGTCAGGCTCTAGCATATGTTATGCTGAGCCCTTGGACCAAAGCTAAGTTACTCAAAGTTTCTTTGTAGAAATGTCATGCTCTCTCCTCCATAAATGTGGTATCTTTGACTTTCTAAGAGACACTTAAAAGCAGGGGGCACGCAAACACTGCAATGGAATTTCCATCTCAGCCATTTAAAATCAAGATATTCTTCCCCAAGTAATCAGCAGATCAGGGCATAGAAGTCACCTTCTGAGGCCAAAAACATTGATCCAACTAATTCATAGGATTACAAGAAAGATTTGCCACTTGCACAGAAAAATGAGAAGTCACGGAAGACTAGAAGGGATCTTTCACATACCTTGCATCTATGGGCATACAAATCTGCCACTAGACTCTGAGAGAAGGTTGTTGAAAGCCCTCAAACAGGAGAGAATTTAGAGTAGGTTCAGTTGTTTTCTTCAGTAAGGTTTTACAGAGCACAGAGTTGTCTAAAGTGATTTGTTCAAAATGGCTGCCAGGACTTACTGTTAATTACTGACTGTCCCTGACCCCACATGACCACATAAAGGAAGGGAAGGAGCACCATGGACGACATTTGGCCTGAGGTTCCTCATGGGCAACTAGAGCAGAAAAACAATAGTGTGAACATTAATGTATTTCTCAATTAAATATTTTATTTTCTATTTGCAGCTTTAAATATCTCATATTATGAGACCACACTTCATTTTCTTCTGCTTATCCCCTCTCAGCAAGGGTGCAGAACTCCATACTTAAATTAATTACACTTTTGAATGAAGAATATTATTTGACAAAATTTTCATTGCTTTAAAACTATGTATATTAAGAATGTGAACAAGAGATTCTTACAGCATTTCATAGGAAAAGCTATACATTGCTTCTGATGAGCTGTGGTTTGTATCCTGCCAACTGCATAGCTCATATACAGACAGTTCTGACATGCTTGTTTTTTCTTTAGTTACTGCATCACAGTTAGGAATCAGAGTGACTGCATTATTTGTATGGCATTTCTTGGAAAGGAACTGAACTGCTGCATTAGGAGAGTTTAAATGTGTATTCTGGAGAAGCAATATTTCCTCTAAAATGACTGAGAGACAGATGAATGAGAGTCCAAATATGGGACACAGCTGCTATAGTTCTGAATAACTAGCCATTTTCACCTCATAAGCATTTACATGGGGGAAACTAGTTGCAAATACAGTGTCTTCAGTGTAATTAAGTCACCAGTTGCCACTTAATTTGATCCTCCATTTAATTTGATCAAGACCTCTGAAACTAAATCATCTTGTGCTTCCACTTCCACTCCTAATTTTTTTTCTGCTTTAGTCAGGATAAATAGCTGCTGGATAAATTGATTCTTGGTTACAAGGAGTTGCTATCTAATTAATGGTGATAAGCATAAAGAAATGCTTATAAATAAGTGAAAAAGGACATAATCCAAAAATGATAGAGGTTGATCAAGGAAATCTTGTGGAATAGTTAAGGATAGCTACAAAACTAAGAAATTCTTTTCATAGGTACTGTCATCACAGAACTCGGCATTTCTCTGCTCTTATTAGTATATTACAGGAGTTCCAAAGATATCTTAAGTACTGTGGTGGGTTTGATCTGACTAGATGCCAGCATCCACTGAAAGCCATGGCCACTTTTCCCCGCCACATCCCTCTCTCCTTCTGGGTAGTGGAGAGAATAGAAAAAAACAGCTAGGATTCCTGAGTAGAGATAACGACTAGGAGGAAGCAGGCAAAACAAGCTCGACTGAGGATACAACTTAGATTTATTGCTAACAGAATAAAAGCTACATTCATTGCTAACAGAATGAAAGATAAAGAGTAAAAACAGTCTTAAAACACAATCCCTTCTCCCCCTCACTTCACCTTCTTCGCAGATCTCCTCTCCCTCTCCCAGTGGTGCAGGGAGATGGGAAAAAGAGGGCTTGTTGTTATTTCTACTACTGCTAACGTCCACCCCTCAGATCAGCAGTTCTCTTCAATCTGCTTCTCCTGGGTTACTCCTCCATTGGGTGTCTTTGCACCTTGATGGTTCTCTATGGGCTGCAGGGGGACAACCTGCTTCACCATAGTTGTCACCATGAGCTACAGGGCGAGTCGTGGCCTCCTCTGCTTGTTTAGGTGTCCCTTCTATGGGCTGCAGGAGGACAGCCTGCTTCACCATAGTCATCACCACAGGTTGCAGGGAATGGCTTTGAGTCCTTCCGCTGCTGGAGTGGGGTCCCATCCCATGAGAGACAGTCCTTGATGGACCCCTCCCCATGGGTCCACCCCTCAGGCAACAGTTCTCTTCAATCTGCTGCCCCATGGGTCACAAGTCCTACCTGGGAAAAACTTGCTCCAGCACAGATTTCCATCTACAAGNAGATTTCCCTCTACAAGGACCACAGGTCTCCAGCAGGACTCCACTCCATCTTGGGCAGCTCCACCGAGGGTCACAGCCTGCCTTATGTATCCATCTGCTCCAGCATGGGCTCCTCCATGGGTTGCAGGGGCATCTCCACACCCTGAACGTCTTTAATGGGCTGCAGGGGTTTCAGCTCTCAGTTTTTCCCCTGCTCCCCTTTCTTCACTCCGCTCCTCCGGCTGCAAGAACCTTGATGACTTCATGTTCTCTCAGCTTGGAATTTCTTCTGCACAACAGCTCTCCTCTTCCTCTGTTCTTAAATATGTTATCACAGAAGCGTATATTATCACTTCTAATTGGCTCAGCCTTAGTCTTCAACAGGAAATTCACTTGAGCTGGCTACAATTGGCTCTTTTCATAGGACAGTGAAACTTCTAACTGAAATCATCCCTATGGCCTCCCTAACCCATTTCACAGATTAGTGCGCCCAAACATAGACTAATTTAGACTTTGAATGTGATTGCTTGCGTGATACATCTGCACCATCTGAAAACATGGACCCCAACATAGCATAGACTTCAACAGCGATATTAATAATGCAGGAAACCACAGATTTCAATCAGGGGGAAATAAAGGATTAATAATCAAGAGGAGGGATGGTATTATAAAGTCAGGGTACAGTTTACCTTTTAACTCTGTTCCTACAGGGATTTTGCTTTTCATCCCCTGAGTTCAAATATTTGTCCCACACAGGTTTGAAAGAGTTCAATTTTGTTTTTCTCTCATGTACTATGGAAATCTGATATGGTTAATTCAGCAAGCACTTGGGTAGATGACCAAAGAGACTTATGTATCGGAGAATGGATAATGCCGCTGGTAGCCAAAGAAAACTGAAGAAACATCTGTAACGTATCAAATTCCAGGGCTCAAATGTTTGTGGTATTATGTGATATCTCAACTAATCATTTAGTAGAACCAGACACATAGTGTATGAGGCTGGGAATGATTCATCATCACTGCACAATATCTTATTAAAGATGACAAAAATAAGAATACAAGTGTGGCAAATACTGATAACACATCGAGCATGAGGAATACAGATATCCAGCCTTCTCAGGGACCAAGTGGTTTTGTTTCTGCCCTGTTCCACCACCTGTAAACTCCACTCTCCAACCATGAGACATGTTGTCTGAGGTTGTTCTCTCCTCAAGTCGCAAAGTTGCTTGTATTCGAGTTCCATGCTGCATGTGTTCTTCCTTGCCTAATTTTATTTTTCAGATCAAGGGCTGTACTGTAAGTTGTCCAATAACATTATTTTCATTAATTCATCCCTAGATAGTCTATTCTGAGGGTAGCTTGTGTCAGCAGCACATTTCTGTAGCTCAGGTAATTTTCTCCCTTTTAAAATAAATCAGGGCACTGGCAACTTCTCTGTTTTGAAAGATGCAATGAGATACGACATCTGTTATTTTTTTATCCCAGTCAGGAGTTTTAAAAAAAGTTCACTACAGCACTTTTACACCATGTTCCACTCCCTTGCAATGCCTTCTTTCACTTCTATATCTCAACAGGCAAACATACAAGAGGACAATGCTTAATAAGCACCCCAGGCAGAGAGGGGGTTAATGAGACTTCCAGTCAAGGGTTCTCATTAGGTGTGAAGCTTTCTTATTAGAAGATGACATGGATTATGAGTGTAAAGTGAAGCACTGCACAGCAGCATCTCTGACTTTCAGACAACCCATACCAGTCACTGTAAAATAAAACTTAAAAAAAGAAAAGAAAAAAGAAAGTAAACCTAATTAGTCAATACAGCATAAGACGTATGGCCATTGCAATCTGTCACGGACAATTTCACAGTCAGGATTTGTGGCTAAAATATAACATGGTTTTAATTGTTCATAATTCAGAGCACTTTATGTTGACTGAAACTCTGTTACAAATAACAAATACTTGACAGAAGAAGAAAGACAGCGGCAAAGCAAAACCATTCCACTCCAACTGCTGCGTATTTCCATTGTCAGCTGTGGAAAGAGGATTGTCTCATTGAGGTACAAAAGATATGGACAGAAATTTGAGGCTGCCCTTTTGTGGCAGCCCAGCGTTGTTGCAGATTATCAGAAGAAAAGGAATATGGCAGACAAAACTTGGGGTATGCCAGCATCACAGCTTGGCACCAGCAAAGTAAAGTAACCTTCACTTGACCCTTCCTTGCCTTGCCTCGCCTCACCTCCACATGCCTACATTCAGTTTATCTGAACCAAAGAATTGTAGGGACATTTTGGGCCGAAACTTCTATAGATCAGTTGTTAATAGGTTAAAGTAGAAAGTTAGAGTTAAAGTGCTAGAATAGTTGCTAGATAGTTTAAGAAGCAGTGGTTAGAAATTAGAGTTCTCACAATAAGGTGCACCTGCTAGAGAAAAACAACTAGAAGTAGTTTGAGAAAGTTCTGTAGCTGAAGGCCAGTAGAGAAAAATAGAGTTTGGGATAATAAGGTGTTGTGGTTAGATAAGGTAGCTGAGAACTGAAGTTCTCATAATAAAAGACACCTGCTAGAGAAAAACAACTGTAGTAGTTTTGGGAAAATTGGGATGTTGTTGTTAGTGTAGAAAAATAAGGTTTTAGGATGAGCTAATTTCACTTCACCAATAGTAGTGTGTTTATATTAATGCACCTCCAATAAGTAGCGTGTGAAAAATTTCACTGTACCAATCACCTGTTGAGTTTTTCCTGTATAAAAAGCACTGTATCAAAATAAAATTGTCTC
The DNA here is from genome assembly GCA_013397135.1 of Pachyramphus minor. Classification (NCBI taxonomy): domain Eukaryota; kingdom Metazoa; phylum Chordata; class Aves; order Passeriformes; family Tyrannidae; genus Pachyramphus; species Pachyramphus minor. Next base: position 24,348 of record VYXB01002718.1, read on the forward strand.
TTCTTTAGCATCACATTGATGTGTCAATGAAGCGTCCGTTTGGGTGTCTCGCATGTGTAGGCCAAATGTAAACAACGTGATAGTCTACAAAGAATTAAGAATTTTTGAATAATTAATATGTGTCTGGTTCCTCACACAGACTGAAATGGAGGAATACCACAGCTCAATACAATATTTCTTGTGGCACATGAGAAAGGGATATTTTCATTTTAAGGAGATTTTCTCATTTTTGTATTCACTGCTTTACAGTACGTGGTGCATTTGCCATCCTCTCAGCTACTGTAATTATTATGAAGTCATCCACATTATAAGAAATGAAGAATAATTCAGACATCACTGGATACCTAAGAATGATTTAGATGTGCTCTAAGTGAAGCAACTCTCTTAGCTGGATTTACCTCTCCTCAGGGTTTCTCTCTCCTCAAGGTATTTTTTTTCCCAATTTTAATTAAGGAAACAATACAAAAACATACTTTCTGAAGCAGTGTATTTGTACTTATATTAGCAAAGGCAACACTCAGTTTGGAAGCTAATACCTTTTTATGCTCTCAAAAGAGCTATTCATCAGCACACCTACAAATACACACTTCCTGTAAATTATAAATCAAAGTGCTCTTACCCTTGGTTGTTTCAAAGAAGATCATTTTAGGTAGAAAGCTGTGCGTGTATTATGAACAACACCCTTGAACTGGTTAAAAATACACTGTTAAACAGAGACTGAGAAGGACTTTGGATAGCAGCAGGGGAGAAGGAAAATAGCACAAGCTAACTAAAGAGACAAAGATAAGTTCAGCAGCCTAGCAGAGAATTAAAAAGTACTCATCTTTGTGTGAGAGTTCCGGTGGACACTCAATGCCTCATATGCAGCTCCATGACTGTCGACCTACAGCACAGTAGCCTTTAGCTGAATGACATATAGCCAGTCTCACCTCCTGAAGGAGGGGAAGGAAAGCATATATCTACATAAGTCTACCTGAAGAATAGACCACTAATCACCCCTCATCTTAAATGAATTTTACTCCAGAAAGATTGTAGTGTGGGTTTGATTTAAGAATAACATGACTGTAGTAAAACTATGGGATGATTAAGGTTGGAAAAGACCTCTAAGATCATCATGTCCAACTGCTAACGCAGCAGTTCACCATGTTCACTACTAAATCATACCCCACAAATGCCACAATGTGAATGCCTTTTGAACACTTCCAGGAATAGTGATTCCACTGCTTTCCCAGGCAGTCTATTTCAATGCCTGAACATCCTCCAGTGAACAAAATTTTCCTAATATCCAATCTAAACTTCCCCTGGTGCAACTTGAGGCTGTTTCCTCTGGTCTTGTCACTTGTTACCTGGGAGAAGAGAGTGATCCCCACTTTGCTACAATGTCCTTTCAGGTAATTGGAGGGGGTGATAAGGCTTCCTTTGAGACTCTTCAAGCTAAGAGAACAAGCTGAATGTGAAACACACTAGTTATTATATGCTAAACAAACATCTAGAATACTTTAAAAAATGTTTTATTGTTTTTTAAAGTGGAAAATTCAAGTCAAAGGGTAGACTGAAGGCTACACCAGGAAGATCACAGCAGTGTCAGGAGTCTGTATACAGTTCTTGCATCTCCATACTCCAGCCAGCAGTCTAAACTATTTTTGACACGGGCAGTTTGACCAAAGAAAAAAGTAAAACGGAGGGAAGAAACTAACTATACACAGGAGATATGGACAGAGAGCCTGTCACTTGCGGAATTACCGTAGAGTTTATTATTGCTGCTGCATTATGTTCAGTTTTTTAAATAATTTAACAGCAGCTCAAACAGGTTTTCCATACCCAGACAAAATAAATCAGTCTTAACAAGTAAAATGTAGAGACATGTATGATCAAATAGACCAGCTGGTAGATGCAATTTACTAACATCATTAGTAGGAAATATATTATTATTATTATCATTACTGTGATCAGAAAAACCTAAACCAAAGCCCCACATCACCCTCCTGATATCCTGAGGTGGTTTTGATAAGCCTAACTTCTCACAAAACCACTCATAACATTGGTAGAGGTCTACTTCTACACACAGAACCAAACGTAAATATTGGCAGCAACAAGTTCAAGATCATAGTAGATGAATAAAGGTATACAAACAGAACCAAAATGACACATAAAAAAACACCCAAAAAAACAATTGAAAGGGTTTACCATTGTTCAAGCTGCCCTTTATTCACAGAAGCAAAGTTATGTAAGATTTTTAGATGAATTTACCCATTTAATTCCAGAGAAGTAAAACAGGGTAGGATGATTCTAGCAGGATTTGTTCACTATTCATGAGCACCTTCTAATCTGGATTTAGAGTTTAATGTGTAGAAGTACCACTTTTCACAGTAAACTGCAGATTTAACAGAATTACACTGTTAATTCTGCAGACAGAGTTTTATTTGACTTCCCAGCTCATACATTTAAGTTAACTCTTTGTTCCTCAACTGAACAGTAATGACAAAGAAAGAATAAACAAAAGAATCTTGTAAAATGTAGATGACCTTCCTGATCAGCCTGAGGCAGTTAACAGTGAATTTAATTTCTTTTTCTGCAGATTGTTTCAGTCATAGCACTCTCTCCACCTACTTCTAACTGGTAGTACTTACATTTCATATATCCCCCACATTTAATATTTTTCCTCCAAAATCCATTCTTTCTGCTGCCTTAGTTTAGCTTTATTTAGACTCATTCAGCCTTCAATCCAACCATCAACTCACCACCACACAATTGTCCAAAAAAACCTAATCTAAATTGAATGGAGTGGACCTAAAAATCGTTGCTCTGGAGAGTTTTCTGGGGAGTAGGGTAGGGTATAAATATAAATGCATTATTTCTCTCATTGAAATACATCTCTGAAATTTCAGAGCATTCAGCCGAAAGCTGCTTGACCCAAGTGGAAAGAGTCTCAGCTTAATGGACATCAGAACCTAACATTGGATGTCAGTGAAAAGGCAAAGCATATTCCATAGCAATTCCTCTGAAACACCAGTCTTACCGACAAATTTATGAGGACAGAGAAGACATATCTTTGAGGTACAAGGATGAGGTTTGTTAATGTTTAAACAAGCTGAATATGCAGAAGTTGACTTGAAGGGATGTTCCCATAGTGCTGAAGAAGTGGGCCAGCATCACTGTGAGATGAACCCCAATTATCTTTGCCAGGTCATGGGAAATGGAGAAGATTCCTGAGGAGTGGAGGAAAGTAAGTGTCACTCCTATATGCAAGAAGGGAACTACATGGCAGTACGCTTCACCTTAGTCCTGAGAAAGTGCTGAAGCAAATCCTCCTGGAAACCATTTCCAACCACATGAAAGTGATGAGGAATAGACAGTGAGGATTTACAAAGGGGAAAAAATCATGCCTAACCAACCTGACAACCTAAAACAAGGTGACTGGCTTACTGGATAAGGAGACAGGGAGAATAAGATGTAATGGATGTTACTTATACAAAATTTAGTAAGGCTTTAACATTATCTCCCATAATATCATAGACAAACTGATGAATTATGAGCATATGGTCAGAGAAATAGACTGAAAACTGACTGAACTGCTGGGTTCACAAAATTGTCATCAGTGGCACCTAAGTCCAGGTGGAGGTAGTTGTTCAGTGTTCCCAAGAGATTTGTACTGAGACCAATACAATTGAACATATCTTCATGACAGGTTCCATAAGTGACAGGAAAGAGTGCAAATTTAGCAGATTTCCAGATCACATTGAATTAAGAGGAGTGGTTGATACATCAGACTGTTGAGATGACATGCAGAAGGATGTCAACAAACTGGAGAAGGGAGTCAACAGGAACCTCATGCAGTTCAGCAAATGGAAATGCAAAATCCCATACCTACAGAGGAGTAACCCTATTCACCAGAACATGCTGGGGTCTGACCAGACAAAAACCAGCTTTACAGATAGGAACTAAGCGTAATGAAGGATAAGTAGGACACATAACAGCAATGTGCTTCTGCAAGCCAAGAGTATCTTGAACTGCATTAAGGAAATATTGCCAGTAGGTCAAGGAAGGTGATCCTTCCTCTCTATTTGGCACTGCTGAGACGAGTTTGGAGTATTGGGTCTGGTTCTGGACTTCCCAGTACAAGAAATATCTGGACACACTGCAACAATTCTAGTGAAAAGCCATGAAGATAGTTAAAAGCTTGGAGCATGATATAGACAATATATTCTATAAGCAACTAGGAGAAATTTCTGACCTGTAGCCCTTGCCCCTGTGGGCAATTTCAGCTTTTAAGACATCAGCTGGGAACATCACCCTACTGTGACAAGCGAGGGCTTAAAATTTGTGGGAGATAACTTCTTATCATGGGTACTCATTAAGCAAACTAGGAAAGATGTCCTCATAGACTTGCTGTTTGTGAACAGAAAAGGACACTTTGGAGATGGGATGGTAGGTGGTTGTATTGGGCACAATAATCATGAAATGGTTGAGTTCAAAATTTTCAGTGTAATGAAAAAAAGAAAAAGAGAAGGACAGCAGAGTTTCTACCCCAGACTTCAGGAGAACTAGCTAAAAGCTATTCAAATTGCTTCTTAGCAGAGTACCCTGGGAATCTTTTGAGGTCTTAGGAGTCCATGAGTGCTCATCAGTCTTTTAAAACCATCTTTCAGAAGCACAGGAGCAGGCAATTCCACTTGGAAAGTCAAGCAACCAGGAGAGAATACCAGCTTGTCTGAACTGGGAACTCCTCACATAGCTCAAGAGGAGAAAGAAACTATGATCTCTGAAAGCAAGGTCAGGATTCACAGGAAGGGTACAGAGCCGTGGTTTGTTTATGCAGGCAGAAGGTATAAAAAGCCAAAGTTCAATTAGAGTTGAAATTGGACAGTGTTGTTTCAGATAATAAGAACGGCTTTTTAAAGTATGCTAATAGTAAGAGGAGGTCTAAAGAAAATATTGGACCAATACTTAGTGAATAATGCAATCATAAGGTACAGTCAACATGGGTTCACAAAAGAAAAGTTGTGTTGAATTAATTGCATATCCTTCTATGATAAGGTCACGTGTCTAGAGGACGAAGGGAACGTGGTAGATGTAGTTTTTCTGTATTTTAGTAAGACTTATGATACTGTCCCTTGCAGTATCATTCTGGACAAATTGCGCAACTATGGGATAAACAGGCTTACAGGGTACTGGGTGAAGCTCAAAGTGTTGTAGTCAATGCAGTTACATACAGCTGGCAACTGATCACCAGTGGTGTTCTTCAGGGTTCATTGCTAGGGCTAAATCTGTTCAAAATATTTATCAATTATTGGGATGCAGAGTTGAATGCACCATTAGTAAGTTTCCTGATGACATCCAACAAAACAAGCTGAATGACTCTGTTGAGGGACAGAAGGACTTGCAGAGGGACCTAGATAGACTGAAGCTGTTGGGTTATGATTAATGGGATGAAATTTAACAAGCTGAAATGCCAGATTCTGCACCTAGGACAGAATAGTTCCAAGCACAAGTGTGATTTATGAGAGGAGTGGCTGGCAAACAGCCCTGCAGTAAGTGATCTAGTGGTGGTGGTTGATGGCAGGCTCAGTATGAGTCAACAGTGTGCCCTGGCAGCCAGGAGGGAAATCCACATCCTGGAGTGCATCAAAGACAGCATAACCAGCCAGTCCAAAGAGGTGATTATCCTGCTGTGTTCAGCATTAGTGAGGTCCCACCCTGAGTATTGGGTGCAGTGTTCAAACCCACAACTTAAGAAGGGGTTGAAAGTTCTTGAAGAAACCCAGAGGAAGCAAACAAAGTTGTGACAGGGCTAGAAGGAACGTTCTATGTGGAGCAACTAAGGACTTTGGCCTTGGCTACTTTGGAAAAAAGGAGATTGAGCAGAGACCTCATTGCTTTGTAGAGCTTCCTGAGGAGGGAAAGCAGTGAGGGAGCTGAGCTCTTCTCCCTAGTATCCAGCAATAGGAGGATGGGAACAGTAAATCAGGGGAGATTTAGACAGGTCATTAGGAAGCATTCCTTTGCTAACAGGGTGGTCAAACACTAACAGGCTTCCTAGAGAGGTGGTAGATACCCCAAGCCTGTCAGTATTTGAGAGGCATTTGCAAAATGACCTTGATAACATGCTTCAACTTTTGGTCAGCCCTGAATTGAGTCCAACTGGCACAAACTGAAATACAGGAAAACCTGTTTAAACCTCAGAAAGCACTTTTTTACTCTTAGGATGATCAAACAAAAAAAACAAGTTGTGGAATATCCATCTTTGGAGATATTCAAAATCAGATTGGACACAGGCCAAAGCAACATCCTGTAGGTTAAAACCCCTCTTTGAGCCAGTGGGGATGAGAGGAGAGGACTATGGACCCGATGATTTCCAGAAGCATGTTCCCACCTCAGTGATCCTATAGTTCACCCTGGGAAGAATCACAAGATGGGCAGACAGGATAGTCTGCGGACATCCAGTTGATGAATATCAAAACAGAAGCTCAGTTCATCTTTACCTGCTCGCCCTTTGTAGTAGTTTTAAGACTAGGCCTTCCTTGGTGACCAGGTTGTAACCAAGGAACCAAGGCCATGTTCCCAGTATTCCATACGATTTTTACGTAAGCAAGAGTATAAATAAGAAGAGAGAGGAAACTCTCGCCCCCTTGTCTTCCGGTGGACTGAAGGCAAAGACAGCTTTGCTGTCACTCTGCCCGGGCGAGGGAGTGAGGCCTAGTGCATCGGGTTGGCCTTGAGAGGCAGAGAGTGCCGGTGGTTTTGTGCTGTGGCTCACTATCTCCGGAGGGAAGTATCTGTGTTATATCCCTTTTAATCCCTTTTTCCCTTTCCCTTCCCTTTTCCCCTTTGGGGGGTTCCCTGTATATAATTTTCCATATATATATATAAATCTTCTACTTAAAATTCAGTTCGGTTTGGGTTCTTTTGATCTCTTTTTCGGGATCTTTTCGATTAATTGCATGAGAAAGGGAGGGAGGGGAAAGGCTTTGTCCCTGAAGACCGGGGACTTGGCTGGGAGCCAAGTCCAACCTGGGACACCCTTGCAAAAGCATCTGACCAAAAGTGAGCAAATTTGCAAAGTCTTGCAGCAGGCAGATCTTGAAGTTGTAGAAGCATCCAAAAATTTTGCTGACAAGACAAAGGCCCTCCAACTCAGCAGTCAATTCTGTGAAGTGTTCACAGCTGCTTCTAACCATGCTGAACAAATCAAATTTTCCATCAGTCTCCTGTGACTGTAAGCAGCACTCTAACATGTCTTTTAACTCAGCAAAACCACATGATCAAGCAACAACTTTTCATTGTGCTTCTAGCCTCCTTGATTTTTTATTCATTCAACTCAGAATTCATTGCACTTAGGTTAACATTAGGAGTTTTCCAGATATGTCTTCCTCTTAACTCTTTGAACCATCAGCAAATTAGCAAGGTTGCTGTGAAGGTGATGCTTTTTGAAGTTATATTTATCAGATGCAAACATCCCTTTCAAACCCCCTTATACTCTGAACCTTAGTTTTTAACAGCACAATACAAATTGACTCAAAGAGCCACAGAAAGGGTTGACCACATGCTAGTATGGTATTACTTAAGATTGTCTATGTTGACTTGCTCTACAGAGTCTAGCTTTCAATATTTGAATATTTTCTTGCAAAATTGCTAAAGAAACGTAGATGAAGAGGTTGGCACTCAAGCATAATGCAAGGACTCACATTAAAGAAAAGCTTTAAGAAATTGAAAGAATTCATGTTGGTTCAATTTCTGCCTGGGCAAAATGGAAAGAGTTCATTTGTAAATAAGTTTTTTGACTGAATAAATTTCTGAGGGTTTTTTGAGAAACCAACATTTCCTACTGGATTCCAGAAAATCATGGTTTCTTTCCCACATCGTCAAAACCACAGCTTTTAAGATTTGCTTACATCTCTTATTTCACCACCATTTTTCAGCTTTAAGATTTGTATTCAATTTGAGAGTGAGTGGCAGGAATTGAAGAAAGTTACTGAAGACTGCTGCAGGGGAGAAAACAAACAAACAAAACCCCAAAGGAACACTTTTCTTAGTAGCAGTTTAGAGTGGCAAGAGCCATGCATGGAGAACCCTGCTGGGCTGGCAACTTCAAAACAGGCTTTCCTTTCAGTTACCATGACACTTGTTGCCTGCTACCAAGGAACCCCTGAGGGCACTTATATAGAAATATCCAGGGCACATTCTTTTTATCCTCAAAACTATGAAACTGGCTTTAAGCTTTGGAAAACTGTGGACCAATCTGTAGAAAACAAATTACTGTGAATTGATCATCTTGGAGCACTTGACTGTGAAGTCAAAACCAGAGAGCGCTTCAGATGAAAGCAGTCCACCATCACATTTGCCATTTTGGCTTTAGCACTACAGTGTCAGAATTGCAAGTATTTATCACTAGAGTTTAAAAGAAATTCACTCTTAGCTTGTTCTTTGGGAGATAAGCTGTTCTTACAATACCTCTATAAAGAATGATGTTGCTGTAAAAGTATAAGGTCACAATTGTCCTATGAGGAAACGAAAAGTGTGAAATACACAGCTGATTATATAGTCAGAATTAGTGGAGTGATCACTAGACTTCATAACTCTTCATTAGAAGAGGAAGGATCCATTATTAGTAGTATTATACAAAGGGCAATAAATAGGTTTCCCTATTCTTAATCTATGGTTCTACAGAACTGCCGAATATCAATATATATCTCCTCAGAGGCTTCTGGTCATTGTCTGACCACTCACATGTCAAGGGGCTATCAGATGGCTGCATTACTGTGGTTCCTCAAAGCATGTGTGTTAGGCAGGCCCTCATAAAGGGGACCCAGTCACACCCCTTAGTGTGACTGATTCCTATTTCAGGCTCTTCTGTGTTTCCCCCATCTCTTGTACAGTTTGGGATGTTTGAGGAAAAAGGAATGTCCTGGTTCCGAATAGGACAGGGTTAATTTTTTTCAGCAGCTGGGAGGGGACATGGCTTCTAAAACATGGAGATTAGTCTATGCCACCTCACACGGTGGGAAAGACACTCTCTCCCGGGGAGAAGGAGTTCCTTCTGGCAGACAGAGCATTTTGTATGTGCATCACCCTTTGTTTTGCACACTTCTTTTGTAAATGTTGTTGCTGCAACTGTTTGTTTCCTTAGCTCGTTGCTGCTTCCAGTAAATTGTTCTTATTTCAACTCATGATCTTTGCCTTTTATGCCTCCAACTCTCTTCTCTAGGCACCCATGGGGGCAGGAGAAGGGGAGGGGGACTGAGTGAGTGACAGCATGGTTTGGAGAATCTTGGTGGGAGAACTAAATTGGGGAATATCATTCCTAAACCATGACAGGAAACAGCACAACCGAGGCAGTCTCTATATGAAAAACAATCCCACAACCCAACACCACTGTCCTATCTTCTTTATTAAAAAAATGCCTAATTTTCACTGCAATAACCCACACCTGGAAATGAAGTACACAGGACAAATCATGCACAAGTATTTGATATGTAATAACTCAATTCTCGGAGATACTGAGCACATTAGGAGTCCAGCCAAATTCATCTTAGTGTTGCATCTCGAAATCTGGGACACACACCTCAGAGCAGAAGACATTCACCCCAGCAGTTCAGCTTTGTTCACTGTAACGTTTTGCCAGCAGATGCTATGTGCCAACAGGGAAGTGGTTTCTTCAGTGCTGAATGAAGCCAAGGAGAGCTGCCAAACCCTTGCAGAATGGTACTTGTCCTAGAAATTCTTCATAGGACAGAAGAAGCAGCAGCTCTGCATTTATTTCACAGTAGCAGTGCAGAACTTTACAGGACTCAGCCTCAGCAGGGACATTACCTGGATGAAAAAAACCTTCTAGCTCACCGATAGATGAACCATTTTAGGGTTTATAAATGTTAGAAAAGTCAATGGGTTAAGTCTAGTCTTGAGTCAAGGAAAAAGAAGTAAATCTCCAGTTACAAAACCAGGAGCCATATGTTCCTGAAAAATCACAATAAGTATTATCATGAGGTGCCAGGCTCCTTTCTTTTGTTGCCTATGCTCCTTGAACATGGAAAGCCAAGACACCTAAGTCCAAATTGTGCATTTTTGTAGAAATTTAAGTTGCAGCCTGGCATGACTGCATGCATTAACACCTTTTCCATGAGAAATTAGTCCTTCAAAGCTTTTTCTGTTACACTGTGCTACATCTCCGCCATCCCCAGAAGCAAGTATCACCTCATCAGTTCTGGCAAGCTGTTCAGCTGTTTCTACATTGCATTTCAGTGCAGGGAATGTTCAGCAGTTCATGGTAGAAAGCTCAGAGACAGCAGGTGCTCCCACCACTGCAGAGCTCAGATAACATTAGGTTCTCCTGTGCAAGACAGGACATGGAAATAAATTGGGATGTCAAAATGCGTTTGAGCAAAACTACTGGCTAAAAAAAAAAAAAAAAAAAAAAAAAAAAAATCAAAAGTCAGAGACTAAAGCACCAGAAAAACTGCCCTCACATCTGGAGGCAGGATCATTAATTTTTTCCAAGTTCATTAAGAGTAGTTATACTTCTAAATGTTATCCATAGACCTAATATTTTGAGTCTAACTGCAGAACAATTCTCTTGGCAACTATTACAGTGCTGACTAGACTTGGCAGCCTACAGTCCATGGGTTGTCACTTTAAAATAGTTAGTCTCCTGACGCATTGGAAAATTTCTGTTTACTTGAACTTCTCTGTTCCAGAATTGTTGCACTTTCCTCAGTGGTACATCTCTACCAATTACTGGTGTGTTGTGGAATACTGTTTAATAAACATCATTTTCTTGGCAGAGTACATAATCTAAGTGATCGATCATGAGTCTAGGAAATAGAGTCTTAAGTACTATATCAGCTTCCTGTCTCTCCTTTGAATGGCAACCCATAGTCATTAAAAAAAACTACCCTTGGCACTAAAATGATTTATTTTAATCTAAACAGAGATTACTTTAATTAAACACATTTTATTCCTCTTGAAATTGACAGAGTACTCCCCTGAAGCCTACTATCACTCCATTTATCAAATGATGTCATTGAGAGCAGCAAGCTGCTCCTCCCAGACCACTTTGCTCTGGAGACTCATTTTTATTCCAAAAAGAGGGAGAAGAAAAATCCACAGTAAGAAAACACAGACAGATTCAACTAATCTCAAATAGCACTACAGCTATGTCAAGAGACTTCTACCACCACGATTCAACTCCTGATCTTGTAAGTGGATATTAACAAAGCTGCAAATCTTACATCAAAGAAAAAAAGAAAAAAGATCAAATCCATCTTTGAACACTAACAAAACCCAGGAAAACCTGAACCTAGAGTTTCATTCAGGGAGGTGAAGAGTCTGGTCTATTTTTATAATTATTCTGGAGCATTTGTAGCAACTGAAAGTCGCTAAAACTCAGAGTTTGTTGTACAGGAGCTATAAAAATGGAGCAGAGATGTGCTGCTCAAAAAATGCTGGACATTGCTGGAGAAGTATCAGAAAAGCAGTTTAAGGAGAGGTTGGGAAAGTGAAACTGTAACAGATGCATAAGACTGACAAGGTAGTTTATGTTGAGCCAGAACTAATTAAAAAAGCAAGTACATTAAATCAGCAATACTAACGTTCCATCCTCTTCTCAGACATTCTGGAAAGCATTAGGAGGAACACTGCTGCAGTCAGAGAAGTTATGCCTGAATGTGTTAAATAAGGTGGGCCCACGTGAACTTCATGAACTTAAGTGTGAGGCACAAGGGGCAGACAATGGATCAAGAGCAGCCCTGAAGAGGAGGACTTGTAGGTGTTGGTGGATGAGAATGTGGCCCAGCAATGTGCAATTGCAGCTCAGAAAGGCAATAATATCCTGGGCTGCATTAAAGAGGTGTGGCCAGCAGGTAGAGGGAGATGATTCTGACCCTCTACTCTCCCCTTGTGAGACCCTCTGTGTAATATTGCATCCAGCTCTGGGGCCCTCAAAACAAGAAGTATGAGGACCTGCTGCAGCAAATGCAGAGGAGGTCCACCAAGAGGATGTCACAGGACTGGAGCAGCTCTCCTATGAAGACAGGCTGAGAGACCTGAGGCCATTCAGCCTGGAGAAGAGAAGGTTCCAGGGGACACCTTACAACAACCTTCCAATAACTGAAAGAACTTATAAGAGAGCTGGAGAGGGACTTTTCATGAGGGCATGTAGTGATAGGACAAGGGGGAATAGCCTTAAACTGAAAGAGGGTAGGTTTAGATTAGATATTACGAAGAATTTGTGTACTGTTGAGGCACTGAAACACATTGCCCAGAGAAGCTGTGGATGCCCCACCCTTGAAAATGTTCAGTGCCAGGTTGGGTGGGGCTTTGAGGAAACTGGTCTAGTGGAAAGTGTCCCTGCCCATGGCAGGGTGATTGGAACTAGAGGATCTTTGAGGTCCCTTCCAACCCAAACCATTCTATGATTTTTAGTCTAGTGCTGTATGTTAAAAGCAATTGGGACTATCTGAGAAGAGGGGAGAATAGATACATACACGTTTTGAACTTTTGCCACAACAAAATATTTTTTTTCAAAGAAGCAACAAAATCCTTTTCAGGAAGATTAAAATATTCAGTGGATTCCCTTTTCTTGTTACCTCCAGAATATCTGTGGGGGTGGGATGGAGGGTAGTCATCATATTGTCACAAGAAAAAACTGATTTACATTAGCATTAAACCAGAATATAACCAGAGATACTCAAACATCCTGAAATAATCCATTCCCCTTCCTTCCAAATTCAACATTTTCAGTCTGATTTGCAGACAAATATCTGAAATGGATCCAAACTATTATCAAATCAGCATGCTAGATGACTGACATTCACCCTTCACTGAAAGCCTCTTGGAAAAGAGATTCATGAAAATTCTATCCCAGGTGTCTGAGCTTTTTAATGACTGATAGAACAGTGTCTTTCTAGGCTCACCTTTCATTTGTTATTTACTCAGCAGTATTTACACACTGTTAAGGCAGCCTAAGCCATACAGGGGATAGACATGCACAAATATAAACAGAATTATAATGTCCTAGCTGCAAGATAGCTGCAATAGAAAAATATACCACTTGTGCAGAAGAACCTGAGGATGAGTCACTGCTCTGAAACATTCAGGCAGTTCTTAAAATGGCTGTAATTATCCTTCCTACTCAAGTATGGAATATGCCTTTTATTGCCTTTGAACAAGTTACTGCCATTCACTTCCAAGAATTTGTACCAGAGGAGGCTATCAGAAAGAATTAGTCCTGCAGCAGACATCTGGAAGACTCAGGGGTACCCACTGATGCTGAACTGAAACTTCAGGGGCAGATTTTGTCCTCCAGCTGCTTTGAGGCACAAGAATAGAGACAATGCTCCACCCAAAAGGAAAAAACATTCAAAAAAAAAAAAAAAAAGTACAAAACCAAAAAAACTAACCAATCAAACAAAAAAACCCAAAACAAACAACCCACCCACAATAAAATCCAAGTTAAAAAAACCCCACCCAACCAACCAAAAAAATCCCCCCAAAATTCAAACAAACAGCAACAAAGAAAGGTAACTTAAAGTACCTGTCTCTTCTACTGGGCAGCATAAATACATGAGGACCCTGATAAAGCTCTTTGTCCTGCAGGAAACAAGTCTCCTTTAGACATTTTCATTGACCAAATCATTTATTTGCACTTATCAGTATTCAGGTGTGCTTAATATTTTTATGCTTAGAGGGCTAATTAAACCTATACAAAGTCTCTAGCCACTCTATCTCAGGGCTATGTCTTCCTTCAAACGTGACAATTTAGCAAATAAAATTGTGTTAGCCTAAAGAAACATTCACAGCTTTTTGCATGTAAAAGACTTATCTTCCCTGTTCCTTATTCTCTGCTGAGGAAACAGTCTAGCTTGGCAAGCCTATGCCCCAGACATCATACAGTGAGAAGAAATTGCACACAAAAAATTAAGACCATTGCCCACCTTTTACTTCTGCCTTTTTTTTTTCGATGTCACCAGCTCCTTGATTGAGTGCTCCAGTGGCCTACAGAAATAACAAACAAATAACACATGATAGGCAACAACATCTTTTTCCTACCTTCTTGGATTGCAGAAACAGGTACCTCCTTACAGCAGGAAGAAATAAGAGAGGGCTGCAGCTGAATCCAAAGTTAATCCTTATTGAACAAGTAAAAAAGCCTCATCCCTACTGTGTTTGAATACTCAAAACATGCAATAAATTCCCTTCCCGTCTCAAAAATTAGTTTTCTAATTCAGGACAGGCTACAAAATTTCCTTCCCTGCTTAGTACAAGCTGTTTGTTAGTTGAATGAAATGTCCACGTGTTTCCTGCTTTCAACTTTCTTCTGCAATTTTATTAGCTAACAGATATTTTTTAAAAGGCAATTTTAGTTATCAGCACCAACAACTAGTTCCTCATAAAACTGTACATATGGATATGTCTCAGGTCTTCTTCCCAATGAAAGGAAGCTCAGCCACCTTCTCTTGCAGACAGAGGCTGGTTGGCTGCAACAGCACCCCCTGAGGAAACCCCAGACTAACGCATAGTTTAATGTTTGCATTGGGAAAGGTCTTTGGAGAGATACAGAAAACACAAGATCATGCCTGCAGTTTTATCAAGAAAATAACAGATACTAGGCCCTGCTCTGGAAGCATATTAAAAGAAGGAAGAGAAAGAAAAAAAAAAAACAGGGGGAAGAGTAAAAGTTTTCTGATTCAAGGAATGGACTACAGTGTATTTGGGGGGTTGGATATGCTAGAAATGCTGCTATTCAGTACCTGGTTACCTAAATAACATTCCACTTTATTTTCAGTCACTCTCTACAGATTACTTTCAGTACCCCATGGAGAGATATCTCTCCAGATGCAAGATTATAAATCAACAATAATAAAAAGTAATATCCTGTATTAGAGGTCACTAACTCTTCATAATCCATGGGAAATAGTGACCTGTTCTCTAGGGAAAGGGGCAAGAGAGAAAGGGATAGGGGAGAGATTTTTCCTATATGAAAGATTCCATTTGCACATGTTCATCAGTGATTTCATTTTACTGAATCATCATAGGAAGGAAACACAATGCTATAATTTCAGTGTATTAAAAACATTTATTCTGGTTTTGTTTTTTCTTTTTCACTTAAAATTAAATACTTCAACAGATTTCACCACAAGCAAAATCTGTGGTTACCTCTCAATACAAGTTAGTGACTTGACAAACCAAACACACAAGCTCCTCCATCTAGTCATTTCTTCAGATTCTCTCTACAACTGTGAGAATTCATTTAGGCAAATTCCTAATTGGTACAGACTGCTTTTCCTGCTAGCAATGACCCTTTACGTTATTGTTAGCAGTCATCTGTGATTAATTAACCCAATGGCAGCAGACTAAATTTCTTATTTCTATAGACTTCCAAAACATAGTACTCATTAAAGAGCCAGTGGTGAAAAAAATTCTTATTATGCAGTTCATCTTCTACCTCTATTTACCATGACTTTGGCCCTGGCAGCTTTCTATAAAAGGCACTTCAGATCTTTCTTTCCTGCAGTTTGAAGACGCAAGGCAGGTGGCCAAGGATAGAACATGTCATTACTGAACACTTTTGCTGTAGACTGGGTTTTGCTTGCCAGAACTGAGGCTGATAGACAAAGAAGGAAGAAAAAAAATGTTATCTAAAGAATATAGCATCAAAGTTTATGTTAAAGCACTACTACTATACGTACACAGACAAGAAGTAAAACATGGAAATAGGAGACAAACCTTTAAATATTTCAAAGCAGCCATAGTGAAAATTCAAGGTTTGGGCTAACAACATTTTATAAATAAATTACCCATATGTATATATTGTTTTGTTTTCAGCAAGGTAGTGCTGCTTGAAAGAATTTCCATGTTGAGAAACAACTAAAAGAAAGCATCAAGATGGATGGAAAGAAGACTATGTTACATTGCACAGAAATACTTCCACAAAACCCTAACCAGAAAACAGAGCTATGGCCAGTTTCACCTAAGGAGAAAAAATAATTTTCTGTAGATAATCATCTGTAGTGCTTTCTGCACTAAAGGTTTACCCAAATGTAATAAAGTAACTCCAAAAATTTACAAGTGAATATGCAGTTTCAAAAACACAAAGTCATAGTTGCAAGCACAAGCCAAACAAGAATTTTTTACTATACCCAAAAATTCCGCATTTTATGGATCTTTTAATTAAAAACAAAAACAACAACAAAAAAACCTACAATTTTTATGAATTCATTAAGAGTTTAAAAAACACAGACTTCTGCAAAAACTTAAAACCAGAAATATGTTGAATATTTTAACTGATATTACAGCTCCATTTTGTTTAAATTTACTATAAACTATGGTATAATTCCTCCTGTTTAAGTCAGTTTTTCAAAATGAATCATGAAATGACATCAAATTATAAGTAAGACTTCAGTTTCACCAGTGGAAATGAAGTTGATTACTTATTAGATAAACAAGATTCCAGTATTGCTTTGATCTGAACAGCACAGAGACAACTTCTATGCCAGGAGCAGAGAAACAGAACAGTTAGTGGGTCTCAGCCCTGCTAGTCTGTAGAGTTAAAAAAAACCCATCAAACAATCAACATACATCCCCCCAAAACAATAAAACAGAAACAAAAATAGAATCAAGATAGCTCCCATAATTGCTTTGATTGAGGTTTTATATAGAGTAGATACTTGAGTTCAAAGACATAAGAATTAAAGGTCTTTTAGCCACAATTTATGCCTGGTTAGAGCTTCAAAACTTTGCTTTTTCAAGAAGGCTTTTCTATAGGCATTTAAGAATGAATAAATATACTAAATGAAAGAATCGTTCACAAGATTGCATATTTCTTGTGAGTTTGTATAGAATGTGTAAGAATAATTATCAGGAAAAATATTGATTTTTTTTTTTTAAATGAAGCCATTTTTACTGTAATGTACAAATAGTATTGATCAAGCCTAAAAACAGTATCACAAGAAAACTTTCTGTACTTTAGATATATACTTCTACAGTTGTGACCTTTTTGGCCTGTAGACTGCTGGGTTTTTTTTAAATAGAAAACCAAACAAGGTGTAAAAAAAACCATCAGTAACAGCTCTCTAGTTTCAACGTAACAAAGGCTCCAACTATGGTCCTCTCTTATCTAGATGCCAGGTGGAAAAATGCTAAATAAAACTATAAAAACCAGATCAGAGTTCAAGTAGAACCTGTTCTCAGATATATTTCAATGATTATATGTTCTCAATTATTGGTCAACACCCTTTGCTCAGAGGTCCAGTGATAAAACACCCTAAAAACCAAAACACAAACCAACTCCCCTTCCCCCCAAAAAAAACCCTCAACCAAATTAAAAAACTGTCTCTTTACATGATTCCTCTTGATCCAAAAATCCAAACCGTTATAACAGACTATTTTATAAGCAGTGCAACATGCAGATTTTTTTTGATTTATGTTTTTTTTTTCCACTAATATAAAAACTCCTTCTCATAATACAGATTTTAAAACACTCAGTTTTCTTGTATATGTAGGACAATGAACCCTAATGCCTGCTAGTCCTAACGTCTTCTTACTGTCTCAGAGTTCATGAAAAATGGACACAAGTCTGCACTGGATAGCAGCTTTTTCCTCTGCTAGGAGAAGCAGGGGAAAACTAGGAGATGCCAGCCTATTTCAGAGATAAGCAAAATTCTAGGCAAAATATTCATAGATTCATCTCTGTGAGTTTACATTCTCTCCTCACCCTCCAGAGCACCCTTATAGAAATTCATCAACTTGTTAAAACTGAGAGACAGAAAGGCCTCAGTCATCTACTTGACCCAAACAGGTCCAGTCTATTGTCATGTTGACTCCCACTTACCTGCTACACCTAGTTTGAATTTCAGATGGTTTCTGTCTTTATTGCTGTAAAGCCAAATTCAACCTCACTAAAAATTAAAATGCTCTGCAGTAACTCAGACACTCATAATACTGATTATTTTACTCTGTTTTTAAATATGATACACAGTACCAAAGAGAAACACTAAACAAAGTAATTTAAAATCACTTAAAATATTACAATTTAAAAGTAAACTCTAGTTTTGTAGTTAACATGCCTCTTCTATAACAAATTTGCTTTTACATAAAAATATTTAAAAGGGAGGTTGTTAAACAGGTCATGCTATATAACAGTAATGAGTAGAACTACACAGAGCTAGAGCATCTAATAAATTTATAAGCAAGCACATACAGACCTGACTCTGACACTGGCAAGTCACATACAGCTCTCTTAGCTGGGTTAAAGAAAGAACAGTGCCAACCAAGCAGCTTATTCCAAGGGGACATCAGAAAATATTGATACACAGAATTTGAGGTTTTTTTCCCAAGAAACATATCCAGTCTTAGACCCTTTCTAAAGAAATTTATCAAAACATTTTCTTTTAAAGTATAAAAGTATTTGAAATAATTTTTGTCATCAGTTACAATGACATCTAAACAGACTAATTACCTGAGACCAAAACCAAGTGTTGCAAAAGGTAATCATATTTCTATATTTATTGCAACTACTTGATTGGGGACAGAACTTTAAAATATCATAGGAGATTGAAGTCATATTTTAAATCCATATCTGTCTAGTAACCTGTGTTGGTGAAAGAATCTGATGCAAGAGAATGATTTTTGAACAGAGATATTTGGAATAGTGAGGACAAGAAGAACAGTCTGATTCGAGCTCTTAAGAAGTCATCTGTGCTTTGAATTTGCATGTTTAGGTGTAGCACTTACACGCCCCAAGACTGTATAAATTTTGCAACTGCAGTGAGTTTCACAGTGCATGGTACAAACAGTAAATCGTAGTGTACACATCCTCCTACAACACATCTAAATCCATTTCCATCTTGCATTTATTGCAACAGACTTGTGGCACAGTTAAATGTGAGCATAAATGCCATTCTTCACAATATTTAACTGTAAAGAAGATCTAAGTAATGTTCCCCACTATGTAATAAACCAAACAGAGAGAGTCTGATGAACAACTTTCCACAACTGAAGTATAGGAAATTGAGTGGCTAATAAGAGAGCAACATTTTCAGCACTATGATGCATATTATATGTTTCTGTAGAAAGTTTTCTTTTAGTTCTGCAAACAAAATATTTTTGTTCTTGTTTATTTTTATCTGGCAGAAAATAATAGAGACCTGGCTTTACAGCCCTGTACTTCTGGTGCAATAGAACAGGGACAGAAAACAACATAAGGCAAAAATACTCTGAAAGTTAGACACATACTGCAGTTGCAGCAAGAGTCACAGAAGTTCGATTTCAATTATCACTGAGATCATTGTCCTCACTTACCAGATTTCCACTGATAATGTGCAACATTAAGGTAGTAAAAAATCTGGTATATGAATGCAACAACTACGCAAACCATCTGCTGCTTGAAAAGTCAGCTAAGAGAATGACTATGGACATATGGGGATACCAGCAGTGAATCAACCCTTTAAGGGTAAGTCAAGCTCTGGTCAAATCAAGGTCTGAAAACAAAGCAAGGATGGTGAAGGGTCCATAAAACAACAACTGCTTCTGGTTTTGGGCCTTCTCAGGGTCACCCCAGACCTTCCACCACCTTTAGAGTCAGCCTGTCACTTGGGATATCACTTGCTCTAGTTCAGAATAACTTAAATACAGCCCAGCAGAGGGAAAAATGCAGACACAAGGAACAGTCAAAGGTGCTTTATAATAGAAAGAGCAGAATTAATTTAAAGCACCAAGAATGGATCCAAAGAGGGATTTTAATTCAGATTTTTAAAGTTCAGGTTCTGTTTCCGAAGGGAACAGAAAGCTGAATCAACTTCTTTTACTAAAATTTGTCCTTTTGACTTCATCTGGCAGAACATCCGGTGCTTCCTCTTTTCACAGAAAGTGATGGAGTGGAGCCTAACAAGGATGTTACTCAGACTGATATTTTGCATCCAGGTGGCAAAAGTAGTTTTCAGGAAAGTGTATGACATTAAACACCTTTCCATATGGAGGAAGAAATTCTTTTTTCTGCACTTTTTTAACCATCAGATTGTAAACTAGTAGGTTGATGCAACAGCAGCACAAAGCTATAGGATCTGTGGCTGGAGTGGTGTTGCTGTTCAATTCCAATAATGAACAGAAGAAATACAAAAAAGTTTGCCCCAAAGTGGGACTTAAAGCTTCCTAGACACTAACCCAATATTCATCCATGCATATGGAAACAAGTGTTGAACAAGATACTTCCCTGAGACCATTTCACTGAGCTTATATCTAGAAACATTTATTTTATTTCACTTACAGGGGACAGAATATTTTTTTTTTTAAACAGACTTTTTGCCTAGCCTCAATCTGGTAGGAAACAGCTTACGCTAACAGAACCATGCACACCAAAAATCTCACAAACAAGCCACCAAAAACCCACACCCCACACCTCCAAATGCCAAAGTCTTAAAATTAAAGTACTATGCACAACTTCCATCTCCAAAGCATCCCACAGAAATATGTTCACTTGACATTTGCAGAGGAAACCATCTTCTTTCAACAATTTCATATTTTTCACCCCTGCCACTTCTAATTTGCCTATTTTGTGTCTTCACTTGCCCTTTTTCCCTTCTTAGAGGAAAATATTATGTTAGTAATGAATCAGATACAAAACCTCTAGTAGAAACTTCAGAGTTCACATCTAAACTGTGATAGGAAGAGATGCCCAGCAAGAGGCTGCTACTTCCTGGCAAACCAGTGCTTTTGCCCTTGATCAGAACTGCTTTGAGTAGCAGCAACTGAAGAAATTTATTTTCTACCTGAATTTCCTGTTCTCTAAGGCCATCTAAAACATGGTAAATAAGGAGAACCACAGAATTGCAGTGTGGTTGAGATTGGAGGGACCTCTGGAAATTATTTGGTCCAACCTCCCTGCTCCAGCCAGGTCAGCTAGAGCAGGCTGCCCAGAACCAGACAACTTTTAAACATCTCCAAGGATGGAGACTCCACAACTGGAGCTGTGGAGTTGTGGCACAAGGCATCCTGTGCCAGGGCTTAGTCACCCTGATAATAAAAAAAGGTGTTTCCTGATGCTCAGGGGACAGCCTCCTGTGTTTCAGTTTATGCTCACTACCTCCTGCCTTGTCACTGGACATCACTGAAAAGAGCCTCACTCCATCCTCTTTGCACTTTTTTTCCCCAAACATTGCCAGATTTTTCTCATAGGAGAGCTGTTCCCACCCCTTCATCTTCTTCATGCCCTACATTATGCAAAACTGTCTTTTGTTCTTTTCTCTGTCTCTTCTTTCCCCTTTGAATTTAGAGGAAAAAAGCATAATTAAATCATCTGTAGTGACTATTTGTCCTGACCAGGACACCAAGTTGCTCTCTACCTGAAAGTAGGTTGTAGCGAGGTAGGTATCAGTCTGTTCTCCCAGGTAACAAGCAATAGGACAAGTGGAAATGGCCTCAAATTGTTCCAGGGGAGATTTAGATTAGATATTAGGGAAAAACTTCTTCACCAAAATGGTTGTCAAGCATTGGAGTGGGCTGCACAGGAAAGTGGTTGAGTCACCATCCCAGAGGTATTTAAAAGACAAGTAGACGTGGCACTTTGGGACACAGTTTAGTAGTGGACTTATCAGTGTTAGTTGCATGGCTGGACTCTATGATCTTATAGGTAATTTCCAACCTAGACTCATAGAATAATTTATCTCCAGTTCCTGCTGGAAATACCAACCAGCAAGAACCTGTTTTCAGTAAGATTCTGGTAGAGTCAGTAAAAACAAACAAAAGAAACTTTTGAGATTATTCTACATCATGTTGTTCTGGTTTTCACCACCCAGTCTGTGGAGGCCAGAGTAAGAGTAACTGAAAGCAGCTGTTGCAGACAGCTTTTGTTCTGTCCAGGAGGAACTTTCCTCTTCTCAATATTTCTTTACAGAATGAGTGAAAAAGGTTATAGCAAGTATTCAAAAACCTATCTTGCCTTTCACCTATGCCACAGAGCTTCGTTATACTATTTTGTATCCATATGTGCCACATTTGCTGCTTGTCTGAAGTTTTATTACTGAAACAAGAATTTGTTCAGAGAGAGCATGTTTCCTCTTCTCTTTCCTCCTGTTATTCCAACTCTTCTCCAAATATTTTCTTTTGTATATGAAAATGGTGTGAAATAAAATTATCAACCTGGCAAGGAAAGGATGTCCCTCTGAGACACATGAATTTATGACAATCCAAATTTTAAATTTGAATTACATTAATTGCCAGGAGGGCTGTCCTGACTCTATATCAAGGTAAATAAGAATGGCATCAGGCTGTCATATCTTAAGTTCTTGCTTTGTTTCCATTTCTCATCCTCTTGGATTCCCTTTGCCCCTTTCCTTTTATCATGAGCTTTCTGCTAATCTCCTTTCAGTTGCTCTAGTTGAGTTTCACAAGCACACAGGCATCCTATTTCAAATTACACAGGATCAGCAACTCTGCACTGCTCTCTATCCACATAAAATATTCTTTTACTGAGAACCCCCAAGACCTTGATGCTGATGGCTGGCTCAGAATCAAGTTAGATTAGGAACCACAAACATCTATGCTTCATTTAGGTTTTTCTAAAGATTACTCTTACAAACTCAAATGTCAGTAGAAGGGTTTTGGCAGACCACAATCTTCTGGAAGTTACTTTGAAGGAGGGGTTGGACAAAGGATCACAAGGTTTGGAAACCTATCTTGAATACTGGGATATTGTTTGGCATTGCAGATACCAGTCAGGTCACAGCCTCTTATTTCCTTAATTTGTAAAGAGCTTTTTTTCATCTCTCCCTGGCCTCTTGCGAGAAGAAAATTTGTACTATAATGATTCTGGGAGCTTCTCAAAAGGTGCCAATAGAAAAATCTTTTGGTTTAATTAATTATCCTCCTAATCACTGGTATTTTAATAGCACTCTAAGCAGGGTGGATTATTTTAAATACCCATTCAATGTTGATTACCGTACTCTTAATAAGATTATTTTTTAACAAGGATGGCTATCATTATCTCTGAGACAGTACTAACAAGACCACCAGGTCTTTTCCTCCCAACAAACAAAATTCTTCCTTGTTCAGATCAACATATTTTTGCTTGGTGATTTTGCTTATGGCTCCTATCAGTCAGCAGTACTAGAAATAATGTAAACCTGTACTCAGCCTTTGCCCCAAGGAAATACTTTTAAAGCACGTAACATGAACAATATTCTCACAGATTAAAGACTTAAATTTTTCCACACAGAAATTCATGCAGGTGTCCATTATGCAGTTTTGTGCCTCCTAAAGGACATATACACATTAAGTTAAGGCACCTAAGTGAGAAACTAGTTTGGTGGCAGCAGATTTTGAACTGAAGTGATTCAAATCACCTTCAGGAGGCTAAGTGGGGACTTGAGATTGCATTGTCACAGTTCAACATGAACACCAGCAGGTAGTTGAAAAGTCTGCCCACAGGTTTAAAAACTAAGCTTTTTGCCACACTTCTGAGAGTAGGAAGGAACTTCTGTTAAGCTCAAAATCTTGTTCGCGTATAATGAGGAAGCACATCCTATGTTTAATGCCAAGAATTTATTGTTAATGTAACTGAAATTTTAAATGTGATCACTGTCAGGCCAGAACTGGCTGTTACAAAAAAGGAAAAGATAATAATACCATTAGAGAACAGAAAAAGCCTCAATAATAGTTGTAGCACTAAATGTTTTACACAGAGTACTTTGTACTCTTTTCTTGGTGTTATGTTAATCCTACACTGCTCCTGTGAGTCTTAAAGTTGGTGGTTTAACCCTGGGCTTGGAGGAAGTGGAGAGAAAGGTGTTATAGCAACTTATGAGGATCTGAGGGAATATAGTTTTTGGTGGGTTTTTAGTTTGTCACTCTAGGATCCATTTGGAATACTTTTTATATGCCTGCTAACACAGTTTTACTTCTTTATTACTCCTTCATCAGTGATATCATCTCTAAGTTCACTATATATGGTGCCTTTTTCTTTATTCTTTTTTTTACCTCTGAAGCCAGTTTTGTCTAGCTCGAGCTCTGTGTTCTTTTAACCAATTATTAGCAAGTTGTTAATACCTGTTTGATCTTCTTAGGCAAGCCACATCTCTTATTGCCCACATCTTACTGCCAGTACTCCTTCCTCTATGTCATCTCCTGCGTCCCCAATTGTCAAGGCTTCTTCTTTACACTGCAGCATTACATCAGCTACAAATTTCTGATTCTACACAGAATAACTTCTTATTGGTCCTATTGATATGAAAGTTTGTATCTTACAAAGGTAACAAAAGTCTTAAAAAAATTAGATATAGACAATTGATCAGTTAAGGAAATCACTGTCACAGCTAAATCAAACAAAGCTGCAGGCAAGTGAAGTCCAGCAAGCCTGACAAATGTCGATCCTGAGGCCCTACAAGTTCAGTACAGAGTTTATGGCCTGATATGATAGCATTGCATGGCTACAAAACACAAAATTTTAAAAATGCCTCCAATGTACCACAAGACTTTTTATTAATTAAACAGGCAGTTTCTTTAATACAAACATGCAGAGGTAATGAATGTTACATATTGTTCCCGGACACGAAGCACCCAGCAATTATCTAGCCATGCTAGAGAATGCACCATTCAACGGTGGAAGGCAACAATGTATCTTGTATCCATGGTCATGCAAGGCCAGCAATGGCCGGCAACACCACCAGGCTCATAAGTAAGAGATCCATTTATATACAAAACTATTCTCACCGTTCTCAAAACTCACAACTCTCAGTAAGTAAACTCTACACACTGCCAAAAAAGGCTCCATAGACAAAAGCTTGGTTATTTCCCAGCTTTTATGCTTCAAACATGAACAATTCCATCGAAATTGTACCAGGACTCCAGATATCTTTATTCTCAGCAGCTGTCACAAAGCCACAGTAATGGCTGCACTTCCATCCTAAAGATATGCTCTTGCTAAATTAACATGTTAATTGAAATCAAAAGGCAACCTCTGAGCTGACTCAGCTGCAGCAGAGAAAGACAAGGACACACATCTGGGCAGAAATTCTCTTCCTACCAAAATCGGGTAGGTAGGATCCACAAGACTGAATTCACAGGCTCTTGATGCAGTCAAAAATGAACTGGTCCTTCAGGACACATGAACAGCACATGTGCATATCTGGAAAACCTGATGGAGCTAGTAATTTAACTGATGTTATACTAAAAAAAAGATTAATATCAAAACAGCCTTCTTATCTAAGGAGGCTTCAAATGTTAATGCCTTTTTCAAAAGTGATTTGATTGGTACGATTTGTGCTAACAAAAGAAGAAATGAGTTAATCAAAATATTCACTTTTGAAAAAAAAAGAAAGTTTTCTGATGGTTCAGATACTGAAGCCCAACAAATATTGCCTCCCTTAGCCAATCTTTTTACACAAAGACAAGCCTACCACAAAACAAGCCCAGTTAAGCACTCAGAGGAGAGACTATGGATTAGGAGATATGCTGCAACTCTGATAAGCACGGATTTCTTATCTACAGAAGCCATATGACAAATCACCTTACAACGAAACCTCATTGTGCCTTATTCATTTTCTTCTGGCCCAATATCATACAGTGCTCTTTGACTGATATGCTAAAGAAACAGGAGAGAAGGAAGGTGTGGTTGCAACTTCGGGATCACATTCACTTGACACATGCGGAGGGACTCTGAAACCAGACCTTTTTGTGCCTGTGCAGAATTTTTTACCAAGGTCCCTAGAGGTCACACATGCACAAACACTGAATTTGTCCACTGTGCCTCTAGCTCTCATGAGGTTTTGCATTAGTAAGACAAATGGCTAATTCACTACAGACAAATGTTGCGCATTTTATGATTAAACACAAGCCTCCTCAGACTTGGCTTCATTTATTTCCTCTGCAATGAAATATGTGTCGGTTTATATTTTTTCATTACTACATAAATACCAGCAGTTTTTAAAATGCCAGAGGAATTATCAAAGCAGAATCTTTCATTCTAACATGAATATGGGTTTTGGTCACTATTTTTTTCCTGCTGCCATATATTTATTTAATGGTATTATTTATGTTTAAAGAATTTGAATAATTGCTAATTATCCTTCCCATTAGGAATCCAATTACATCTAACCCCAAATCTGTATACATTAATGGGAAGAGTGAAATTTTGCTCTTCTAGCCAGTTATTAAGATCTTAACTATCAGTAATCCCTAATTATACAGTTTTCAGTGTTAACATAGCTAACAAGAAACACCTTGTTGTATGCATGTGATCATAAATGCTTGACTGATGACCAATGACATTTAATACTTGGGGCAGATGCCTTTTTGGTGGTTGGGATTTTTTGTTCTGTCTTGTTTGGGGTGGGTGGGGGAGTAGCAGGGAAGGGGTTAGAAAAAAAACATACCACACAGTCCATACCATAGAGGCCTTTTGTATGGTATGATCTCTATCAAGCCTTCTCCTTAAGCGCCTGAGACTGCACAAGAAGAACTGGCTTTTTCATTCAGTACCTCACCTTAATCCCTGCTGTTACAAAGACTGTTACAGCAGTCCAGTGGCATTAGCTATGTTCAATTTTTTCAGTTAAGATTTCCTCTGTAGAATAGGGCTCTGCTGCGCTAATGGAGAATTAGTTCACCAATATTTAGAGTTAACCCTCCATCATTTTACAAGCGTGCACTTACCCAGGGGACCACCCTCTTTGGTGTTCACAGTGACACCTGCCCACCTGTCCTATTGTCATCCAGCCTTGCCAGATATAAACATATTCAGTTTGCTCTCACTTTAGCTAACAAAGAGCCAAATTTATCCTCTGCTGATATAAATAGCAGATCATACTGTCCCTGATGTAAAAGAAAGGCTCATTAGTGAAATTGCTAATCCATGTTCATAAAAGCTCAGAAAGAAAATGTGTTTCTGATTTAAACATCCCAAACCCTGCAGAGCACCTAATCTAATTCAAAAAAACTCTAGGAATTTGGCTGTAACACATTACATGACACAAAAGCAAGAATCTATGCTCTGAGGAATGTAAAACAGTGAACAGACCAACAGGTCAAAATTATTCTTCCAGTTTTTGAAATCAGCTTGATGTCTGAATGACTGTGACTTTGAGGTCTTAGCATCTTATGTTATCACAAGCAGGAAAGAGTGCAATAGCTGCCAGATGAATCATCACAACATCTTCCTTTTCAGTGTTCACCAGCTATGTCTCAAATAAAACACAGGAGCAAGGAGATGCCTGATCTTACCCAAAGCAGGGGCTTTGCATTTCATTTTCACTTTTCCAACCTCACTACACTTCACTTTCTTCCCTGCTCTACCCATGCCTGTCCACCAGCCAAGGAAAGAGCCTGTACCTATCTGGGATTTGTACCATCAACTTGTGTTCTGCCGCACCTACCGCCATTTCACCATGTACACAGTAAGAGCACACAGCAGCTCAGATACGAAACTATTTATTAGGAATTTCAACAAACATTTTTGGCCTATTTAAGATTAACATTATCTGACTTTATATTTTGTTTGTGTTATATCAATACCTATGAAGTTTTATTTTTTACTGAAATTATCCCTTTTTTTGGCATGTCACTCTTGTGGGGACTAATAACAAGAAATAACCATGGTGACAAAATGATAAAAAATTCCCTTTGAATATCTTTAAATAATTTTTTAGTAACTTCTTGACAGTTACTGTAGGCAAAACACATGTATTTTTCACAAAATAAAAGTTATATTATTGTCACTGTAAGCAACAGAGATAAATTATAGGTAATTTCCACTTCTTAACTCCCGTTTCTATGGTAATATGAGCAGCTACCATTACTTCAGAGCTTGTTACCATGGTTATTTCAGGTAATTCCAGGGTTTTAATACCCTTAAACCTGAAGTGATACTTTTTCCTCCTGTTTTACAGTGGAACAAAATCATAGTTCAACTTCAGTGGGAACACCACTCTTCCCGTTAAAATAAAAACAGTATATAGCACATATATACAAGGAAATAAGTCAAAGTGAATTACTCACCACAAACCCCTAGCTGACTCTCTTCTCCTAAAAGTGCAGCACCCCTTTCCCACACATATTTCTATGGAAAAAGGAAAATGTTTCCTCCAGGGTGTAAATCCTCTAACTACCTTCAGCTGTGCAGGCTACTCGGCCATCCAGATCTCTGGGGAAGCTGCAGAAGTAGGATATAGTGGGCTAGCAATCTGCTTCTCCAGCTTTCTGAGCAGACTGATGAGGTGTCAGCTGCCTCCCATCACTGTAACAGTGAGGGTCATTGGGGAGTCTGGGTTCACTCACCGAGAAGTCAGCCAGCACTTATGCTGGAGAGTAAATGGGCTTAACAGAGACTTTTTGTGGTAGCTGGGCAGCCTTCACCACTCTGTCAACACAAAAGTGGGTTTGAAGATGGCCAAGATAATTCTGCTTGGACCTTTGTTCCAGGAAAGAGAGTAGAACGTTTTATGTACAGCAGCTGGGTGGTAATAAATATTATTTAAGGTAAATAATAAGGTAAATTATCTGACATAAAACTGATTCTTCATCGTGAGCAATTTTCACATGCTAGCTACGTGATCACTGCCTGCCTTTTCAACAGACCTCCTTGCTGCAAATGCTTCTCTTGACCTCAGTTCGTGCAGACTGCTCCCACACAGAGGAGTTTTCTGAGCTTTATGTAGAGGGGACAATTTGCATAATCTGCCTCTCTTCCTTCACAGTGGGAGTTATTTGCTTGAACAAACTGTTACTTTCACTGAAAAGGAGCTTTTGCCTGCAGTAACTTGCTGTAACTGGGATATGAGGTCAGGCCACTGGACAGACTCCAGTCTGAGAGATTATATGATATTGCTAAATTGGTTCCAGTGTTGTCAGGATTTTGGTCTTTTCATTAGCATCTTTTTGAAAGCACATCAGGAGAGATGAAAAAGAACATCACTTTTTTGTTTGTTTGCTTTAAGAAAAAAAGAATTTTAAGCCACATAATTTTAGAGAAAAGATAGTAACTGTGAAGTAAATGGACCATAATGATTTATCCAGTGCACACCAGCTCTGCTTTTTCCATAATACATTCCTGAAAATTGTGATATTTGTAACAATCAGGAAAGCAAATACCAAGATCACAAGATGTTTCATGTTTTCAATTAATCTTCTATTTTAAAGTCCTTAAAAACCCCTCATACTTCAGGCTGGCACTGTTATGTCTGTTGTATGGCTGTGATTTTTTCTTCTCACACTAATTAACAAGTTTTGTTGTAGTAAACTACAGTACTCTGTTCATATGTTTGTTAAAGAAAGAGATGTTGTCAGTTCTTTTGCACAAGACTCAAAAGTCAGCTTCAGATGTACAGGTATGGATTTTATCCAAATATTTAACACTTGTCCTTAATTTAACCATTAATAACATCAGGGCAGTGTAGTCTCTTAGAACAAGGCAAAGGAGTATGAGACCTCAGAAATCTATTTTCCTACCAGTGAGTGATTACTGAACCTAATATTACTGTTCCACATGAACTGCACCAATTAGTCCTGATTATGTCTACATACATTATCAAATACTTTGGTATAATAAAGATGGATCCATAAATCAAAGCCATTGGTACCAATTCCCACCATAAAACGTTTTTACCTCATACTGACCTTAGTCTGGTTCCCTGAACAGAACAACCCCATCATGCATTTGATTTAATACATATGCTCAATAATATGCATCTGGTTTGGATTTTCACAACAGGGGTTATAGTGCCATGTACCACCAGGGCATGTACATTGTTGTTTTAAACTAAAACATTCATCTGGATCCAGCTTCTCTATTCCTTTGGATGTGAAAATAAGTTTAAACAGAAAGCAAGGAGTTGATTGGTTTAAGCTATGGACCGTTGTTAAAAGTCAGGAAATCCCCTGGTTTTGTTTTTTTTTTCAGTTGTGTCACGGCGAGTATGAAATAGCTGAAATTCTTCTGCTTCTACTAGGGACTTCAGATTCCTTTACGGACACATATTATGCATACATGTTACACATTTTCTAAGCTGATACATTGATGTCACCTAAGGTGTCGACATCTGTAGAGAACAGTCCTGCAAATTTTGTATCCTGCCAGGCCAGCTGGCAGAAAGGCACTAGGCTAACCAATTAAATTACTCGGGCATTCTCTAGTACCAATCCTTATTTGCAGGCTTACAACATGAAACAATTAACAAAGCTTTCTGTAGTTCTTTGGACTGTACTTTCTTATTGAGACCTTCATGACTTCTAAGATCCTGGTAAGCTGAAGTGTTTGTTTTTGCCCCCCTAAAATGTGGGGCCTCTCTGTTCTGAGCTTTATTCTTTAATATTGACAGGATCTGCTTGAATTTTATTTATCAACAATAATCTTTTATAGCTGTGGCACATTTCTCACTTGGTTATTCTGTTTCATTTTCCTTTTTTTAATGGCAATCTTGGATGCTATTAGGACAAACTTCTGGCATTTTTCTTGAGCTCCATCAAGGTGGTCCTAAATGTGAATCTTTGAAAAAAGCCCAAGAAACCTGTCTTTCTCCTGCACACCAGCTCCACTTTTTCCATTACAGATTCTCCTGAAAATTGTGATATTTGTAATTATTTTTCTCCTTTGTACCTGATAATACTAAGTATTTTCTAACCTACTCACCAAAGTACTCTGGCCTAGTCAGATCATACAATGATAAACTGGAAAAAAACACTGATAGGTGATTTTATATGATCCAAATATCTCATCCAGATTTTTAAAGAAAGTATAAATGTTTCTATTTTTCCTGTTTCCTCTTGCTGCAATTCAACCATTGCAAAATTCAGCTCCTAGTGAGAGGAGGTTGGAAGATACTAAAGCATTCCCTACTTCAAAAAAGCTAACTACAGCATCCATTCATTTGCATTGCAGCAATTACCTATTTCTATTTGGAAACACTATTTCTCTAACAAAACATATCCTCATATCTTTCTCCAACTTGGAAGGATTTTTTTCCCAGCTTGGTGTTAGAGAACACAAGGAACTATACCTGTGACAAATGCAAACTCAAGATGTAAATTTGAGCTACTTTCTTGTTGCCAGAGAAACATGGGTTGGAGGTGTAAGGGAGAAGCAGGGGAGGTAGGAGGTAAATGCTTAGAGCAGCCTCAGGGATTTAAAAGTAAGTTTTCCATTAAAGTTAACTGGTAACTAGCGTGCAAGAGTCGAAATTCCTCATGACTTGCTTTGGAAAGCCAAGGAATTCTTTTCAGAAAAGTATATTTCATAGAAACTTCCTTTCTGATACAGAATTAATACACACTGTTAAAAGTTATTGGGTGATCCATGTTATTTTACATATTCTACGTCCATTGCTCAAAAAAATACCACAGTCAATAGAAGAAACTGACCCCTAGTACATTGGACTTCCACTAGAACCTCTAGAAAGTAGGAAGAAAATTCCACCAGAACCAAATGAAACCATTATAACACCCCACTTGCAAAAGTAAGAAACAGACTCATGGGCCTCCCTGAAAAACATGGCACAGTCTGTGTTTGTTGAGAAAGAGGTCTTCTAAAAGGGTCTCAGAGCTCTTTGAAAAGTAAAGATCCTGTAGTAAGATCAGCCATCCCTAACAGCAGCAACACAGGCTACCTAATTTCCCAATGGCATAGAGTACACTTTAACTGGCATTTCAGGGAATGTTTGGCTCAGGTTCTGCAAGAACTTCTCATTAAGCACAGCAAGAGCAGCTTGTGTCATTGGTTTTGAGAAGCAGTTTGATTTGTTTATTAGAGCACATCTGGAGTCAGGAGAATGACTTTGACGGTTTGGGATATCCCTCTGAGTCCTGTGTTCTTATTACCACAGGACTAAGACAAGAAGGCACATCCCACTCCTTAGTCCTTTTCTTCCACACTGACCTCAAAAAATATCATTCCCACATGGCTCTCAGCAAGTACCACTTCTCAGCTGCTCCATGGAGGGAGATGTGAAGCATGTAGACTGTGTGCTGCTTCATCAGCTAAACAGAGAAATGAACATGGCCAGAGCCTCATAGAAAAGTCCAGGAGATTGTAGTTTCCCCTGAGCCCTACAGCTGTGACTTTGGTTACCTTACACCTCCTGCTGCACCCTTGGTGGGGGCTTGCCTCCAGTCAGCAGCAAGGACACTCATTCACCACAGGCCAGCATTTCAGAGGGGAAGTGAGAGAACTTGAACATTGAAACAGTCCTTGCTCAAGTGGAGCTTGGAGTAGCTAAGAATCTAACTTCTGTGTTAGAAGGTCCCCCCAGCTTCAGGATACTTCAGAAACCAGGTGAGGTAGGTAATCTCAGATCACTGATTCTAGTCACCTGTTATTTAATGCTCTGGGCCTGGGTTTGACCCTTCTCTCCAATTCCCTCCTGCTCCCTGGAATTTCCTCATCACCTGCTTGTCTATAAAATGTCCGTTCTCAGGCAAGAAGTGTATTGAATCCGAATGGAGGGGGCAGGTCACAGTGGGTATTTCTCATGTGACCTTTTCATCCATAATTCCCTCCCACATAAAGGACAAAGCCACATTTTTATTGTGAATCAACCCCAGAGAATAACCACTATCTGAAAAAAATGTTAACAATTAAACAATAATTCAGGGATTTGGAAATTAAGCACCCTGTGTGGGAACAGATTAATAGAATATTGTCTGTGTAATTCTAGAGAAAACCAATTAGGCTTACCATCTAATGAGCAATGATGCTCTCTCACATCTGCCAGCAAAACGAATCAACATAATCTATTGCAGGTGGTTGTGCTTTCTATTCACTGCGTTACAGAAATGATTCAGCACCATAAATTATGGAAGCATAATAAGCAATTGGTAATATGGGGGAGCTTGTCCTTTTTATTAGTTTATAGGCTTATAGCTACGTCAAAAAACAGCACTCAGATTTGTACCCAAAATTAACAATTACTCATACATTTTTTTTAATCAGCTCTTAGATCACACGGCATTTTAAGACATCAGCCAAATTGTAAATAATGACAGAATTTTTAAGGTCATCACTTTCTGTCACAGTTTTGCCTTTCACGTAGATGATCAGAAAGTTATTGAAACCTTTGCATTGCAGGGGAGATAACACTTTTGCTGTTCTCTTTCTATGATATTTGGAAGAAACTTGTTATTCAATAATGCACTTTTTCCTTTGGTAAAGTTGCTCTGACAACATTTGTACATGATCTTCCACCAACTTCCAAAAATTTCTGTCTTCAGTGGTAAATGTTTTGGTACATACATGAGTATAAAAAATCTCTAGCCCTTACCTTAATGTTGTGTAACCCTAATCAAAAGAATTCCATATTTTTCTAATATTTGGTAAAATTACTATTTTCTGGAACTATGGACTTCTTCAGTGTGAATCACAGAAATGTTCAGAGTCTCACAGTAAATCCATGAAGACCTGATATAAAGCTACCAAACTGAGGGCAACTAAATCAATGAGAAATGTGGCCCATAATCATTATCCATAGCTGCAACTAAAATCAGCACGAGGGTAGCCACTGTGTGGTCATCCCGAAGTTGATATATGACAATTTTCCTCCATAAGAAAGAGTAACTCAAATAATAGAAATAGTAACATTATTTCATTGGATTCTTCAATGTTGCTGTACAAAGGAAACTAATTTCTGTTTGATAAAAGAAATCAATACATATACAGGAGTTTTAGGGAAATAAATAAACTTTCCCCTGTAGTAGTCCAAATAGGAGTTAGAGGTAGAATCTATGACATGTAAAAAATTAGAAACCTAAAATGGAGGTAATAGGCAGAAATTTTGTTTTTCAGTGCATGCTAATGAAAATTTCAAATTAAAATAACAGATAGTATATTTCCTTTATCCCCATAGTATTCTTAACATTATTTTGAAGTGTATTGAAAAAAAAAATTAAATCCTTAAATAAACTAAACATTTTGAGAATCTTAACCATTTGTATTTTTGATTGCATGTTTGGGTTGGTTTTTTGGGGGGGATTGTGTGTTATTTTTGTTCATTTATCTTTGCTTGGGGAGTCCATTTGTCTCTTTAACAAAAAAAAAAAAAAAAACAAAAAAAAAAAAAAAACGCAGCCAACTGACATTTCCTAACTTTAATTCAAAGGCTCTTCAGTTTGGTTCTGTCTTTTTCATTAGAAGGCTGTCTACTTTAACTTCACAAAGCATCCTGAGGTCACTAGATGCCTTTACAGCCAGCCATTCAGCAGAGGTCAATGAACAAAATTCAGAAGATAACTGTGTGCTTTTCACCTCTTCTAAAAACACTTTAACAGAACATTTTGATGGAAGAATAAAGCAAGAATATCCTTCTTCCCAGTTCACAGTTTTCCCTGTAATATTTTGAGTGTGATCCTGACAGAGCTGGAGATGCTCAGGGTTCTGAGGAGCAAATCAGCATGACTTGTGCCCAGAGACTCATCTGCACTTCTTGCAGCGCATGAACAAAGTTACACAGAAAGAAACAACTTTCTGTTAGGCTAAGATAGGATGAATAAAACCCCACTGAATCCCAA
Source organism: Pachyramphus minor (assembly GCA_013397135.1). Lineage (NCBI taxonomy): Eukaryota > Metazoa > Chordata > Aves > Passeriformes > Tyrannidae > Pachyramphus > Pachyramphus minor. The sequence continues at coordinate 58,821 of VYXB01002718.1, forward strand.
AGGCTTATCTTAACCAGAGTAAACTGTGACTGACATCAGTATAATACAGAGAGTTAAAATGTCAGAGTAGTTTATTGCTTATTATTACATTGTTTTCATCATGAGGAAACCTTAAAAAATATATTCTTATGGAATAATGTTATTACCTGGCATTTGAAAGTCTCCTTCTTTCTTTGCATAGAAGTCTATGTCTTGTGAAAAAGACACTCAGTCAGTGCTTATTTCTGAATATTTCCATTTCTGGAAATGATCAATAGACCCTGAAAAACACATTAGAAAGATCTGTGTGTTTCTCAGGAGAGAAAAAAGGCCTAGTGAACTTGTAAAAGTGCCCACCTCTTATAGGTAACCTTGCAAGGGGATCTACTATAGCATTATTCACCTTCAGTGATGAACTCATGATTCTATAAAAATAAAGATACAAGAAAATGCATGAATCTGTGTTCTGTGTGCTTACTGAAGTGCTTTTATGTTATCTTTTGTAACAGATCATCTCTATTTTTATTATTTTTAATATTTTCAATACATTCCCATCTACAAACTGATGTCCCTGAGAAGCAGGGGAGTAATGTCATTTTTCCCCCTTCATCTGTGCTCTCCCCTCTGCTGTAATAGTTTTTTCCTCTTACAAATGGAAAGATTTATAAAAACAATAGAAATCTCAAGAATCACTTTATTTCTTGTAATTTGACTGGAGATGAAGGTTTCAAATCCTTGCAAGAGTACATATTACACTCTTCACATTTTCATTTCCCTAAACCCACAGGAAAGCAGAGAACTAACTCATCTGAGTTCAATTATGTTCAGTATCTCCATAATGTGGCCCTGCTGGTCCTCTGTTCTTAGCTGTTTTCCTCTTACCTCTGTTTCTAGGAATAGGATAAATCCTCATCTAACTGAATAGGGAATGAGACTACAAACCAGTGCACAGTGAAAATAGGTAACTTCTGCCGGCATGTGGGACCATAGAGAAAGTATCAAGAGTGCAAGTGCAGTAGATATACTAAAGAAGAATGGATCATTTCACTATATTTGTTATAAGCACCATTACAACTTGCCAGCTTCACAGATATCAGCTAGAGGTTGGTAGCACATTACACACCATGCCATATTTCTTTATGTTCAGCTTTAGTGAACAGTTAGCAGTATGATGTACTTGTGTACTTCCAGTATTACATTAGCACTTCACAAATTTGGCATCATCTGTCCCTTTCTACATAGTTTTTTCCCTTCTAGGAAATTTAAAATTGCTTCTAAGATCTTGTGAACGGATGAAGCTAGAAGAACTTCATGACATGCATTTTCTAAATTAACATCTCTGCTCTTACTTACATTAAGAACCATATCCAAAAGGGATTTATGGAGTTACTATCCAAAAGGGATAGCTCCTTACTCCTATTACATGTTTTTCATTATTATATAGTGCTATAAACATTCCTTTGATTGAGCAGAAGTTTTACTACAAAAGTTCTATTAAAGAAAGTGAGATAACTTTCATATAACCTTCACAGAACTTCTGCCTTTGAGGATTGTTTTTATTAATATTGTACATATGTTGCAACCCTACCTGTAATCCTTCCTATATAAAGATTCCCTCTCTATTCCTCAAGTGAATGATTCTAGTAATCTGCAGTAAAAATGATCACTTGTAATTACATGTGTAATATGTTTCTATTTTAAATGCAACTGCAAAGTCAGCTGTGGAAGGCTCACTATTTAATCTGCACAATTAATGTACAACACTGAAGAGACATTCCAGTAGCACCATTAAAGTCAACATCAATCAGTAAGTTTAAGAAGGTGAAGTTTTTCCATGAAGACTATATTGCAGGTATGAATGAAAAACTTAAAGGATAACCTGATGTTCCACTATGTTTTCCCTAGTTACTGTATTTCATTAGGATTGTACAAAACACCCAAACTGTCACATTGTGAAGATATATCTCAAATCTCGCCTTTTTCTGAATGATGTCTAAATTAGCAGAGCTTAAAAATCTCTATAGCTGTGTCCTTATGCCAAAAATATAGAAAAGGATTCGAAAGGACTGAGAAACTCACAGGTCAGCAAATTGTTTTTACATCTTGCTTGTGTGCTCTGATAGACCCATAATTTTCAGTCTTTTATTTACATCTAACCAGAAAAATATGTATTCTGCCAAGCTGTTCAATTGTAAGCCCTTTCCTGAACTTGTCGAAGCAAGAACACTCTGCACAAACCTTTTGTTCCCTGAAAAAAAGGGAACTCTTTCTGAAGAGGAAACACAGCAAATAGAATAAACCCTTGTCAGCCCTGAGGTCAAGTTATCTCAACGAGTAACAGTAAAGAGTAGAGGTTGTTTCTGTATCTTCTTTCCCAGAGTGGCCACCTTCTTAGGAAAAGTCCCACCAAAGTATCAACTTTGTGACAGTTATGTGCATCCATATAAGAATGTCAATTATTTTCAACCATTTTCTAAAATGTATGCCATGGGAGGAAGCAAAGTGAATGTGCATTACTCAGAAAGATAATGTTTCTTTTAGCTTCAAGGAAGCTGCATCAATAGACTTTGTGTGGAGTACTTACTGTATCAAATAGCAGATTAATTTTCAGCTGCATCACGCAATTTAAGTGAATGCATCAGTATGTAATTGTATGAATGCATATTGACAAATGACTGATTCTTTGTAGTCCTGCACAATAGCAAAGGCTGTCATAACAAATTCCTGCTGTTCAGGAACAGGTATCTAGAAAAAACTGATGCAGAGAACACTCGTGACTGTGCCCACCACTTTACACAATAGGAGCAAACCAGAATTGTTTCCTTAATATTCATAGTTCTGCTATCCATCACAAGGAATTTTTTTGCCATTCATATAGAAATAATGTGGCTTACCATAGGAATTTCAGTACTATTTGAAACCAGCATGCATTAGTGTCCGCTTATTGTAAAACATTTATTTATGTACAGCTGTACTACTGATATATAGCTGTGCTGCCCATGTATGATGTCACATTGCAACCTCATAACTCCACAGCAGCTGCGATTTTTCTGGAGGAAAAGTGACCTCTAAAGGGTCAGTCACATTAAAATTCCTTGATTTTTTCAGGAAAAACTGGACCTGTTATTTATTCCTTCCAAACAAGTGTCATATTTCGATTGATGATAGTCTGTACCTTTTATGAAATTGAACAAGGATGATACTTCAATCTCCTCTGTCCAGAAAGATGATTATCTAGTTTTGACTTACGTCAGTTAAAAACATCACATATTTGTTTCCTCAATACAATATAAATGTAGTTATAAAAAAGGTGACATTTATCCCCCTTGTTGTCAGTTATAACTGAAAAATAATGCAGAAAAAAGAAATTGAAACCAGCTCAATAACTGAGTTCCTATGGCAGCTGTTTAATTTCATTAAAGAGCAATTCCAATGTTGAGAAGTGTGTTGTGTAATTTCTTACCAGTAATGCTGACTTCTCCATTTCATAGGCCTAATACTGGTTTTATATTAGACATTATACCTTGTACATTCACATCAGACAGAGTATTCAGTCTCCTGCTTTCAATTTTGCCAAAGAAACCTTCTCTACTTCCAACACATGCCTGCTTTAAAAAGATGAAAGCGTCCTCCATCCCAACTAGTGTGGCAATAGAAAGATTAAAATGCAGTAGTTGACAGTGTGTCTGATTCTGACCGAAAACATAGGTGTCTATGCAATAGTTGAGTCCTTTCAAACACCAAAGATGACACAAAGTCTGATAAGACCAAACTATGGGGTCTGTTCACAAGCAGCCCATGTGAAAGTTTTGGCTTGCTGAGAATCACAAGCCTGTGGTAGGGACAGGGCTCATTTAAAAAGAGTGTCCATTAATGTTCACATGTGCTTACATAAACTTAACTGCACTCCTGAATTGAAGAAAATAAGCCACTTCTTGGGGCATTTTCCTAACTATAAATAGATGAATTAAATCATCCGGCTGCCTTTTTCTCTTCTCATATCAGGCACAGAGACAGATCCTTCATGCCACACAAAATGTTGCCTATATAGCCGACTTTAAATACAGCCCCTGAAAGTATACCTTATCTTGGTACCAGCTCCTATCAATGACTAGAGGGCAGTAAGTCTCTCAGATCTCTCTATTGCTCTTCTTGAGCCCATTGGCAACACTCATCAGGTCTCCCTTTACTCTACTCCCTTAAATATTTGAGGAGAATGTATCTGATGAATGGGTCCTTTGCAAGGATGTTAATTGACAAGATGTTAACTGATGTTTTATGTCCAACAGTAAACATAGAATTATAGATGTGCCCTCTCCTACTAAAAGAAATTCTCAAAATTATATGTTATTTTCTTGCAGAACATAAAAGAAACGCTTTCTTGAACTGATATTGATGTGTAAATAAGTTATGAGAGATTTTTCCTAATTTTCCTTAAAATAAAGACTAGATATTCACTGACTTCAATAAATACCTTGTACAACTGATGTATTCCCAGGAATTGAAGTTTCACAGACTTGTAATAAATATTTGCTTACCAAAAAGTATATGCCCAACCCAGAGGAGAGTCACAGTGAAATCTGATTTTCCTTCACTTTTAGAGCTCTTCTGTCATATAATCATGAAGGAAAAGGAATAAGATACAATTTTAAAAGGTCAATTACTCATAAGTAAATGGTTGATGACAGTCCACAGAAATAGCCTAGAAACACCCCATAGGCTGAAGTACGCTTCATTAGGTTTTGAGTGCTTCCATGCAAAAACTGTGTTCAAAATACATTCTGATGATTTATAAGCAGCAGGAGTTAGATTGGACAATTACATATTAAATACTAATTAACTCACTTGTTAATTGGTGTTTATTTGCTATTCCATATTCTTCAGACGTGCTAATATGTGCATATGGTAAGGTTGTGGCATCATGAAACAAGCATGAATATAATTGTGACAGTTAAGTGTTTAAAACCCAGATAAGAGAAAAATGATGTTTTAAAAATGTTATTTCACTTTTTCTTCAGCTCAGTTTATGATCCTTTTCATTCCATTGCCAACATGCACACAATCTTACTTTGTAGCATCATTAGAGCTATTTGGTTATTCCATAATCAAAAATTTGGATTTCTTTTTAAGGACAATCTCAACTTTAAAGATGTTCTGAATTTGCATTGCTTGATTTAAAAATACATAAAGCACCTACATAATATATGTTTATTTTAAAAAATTCATATATTCTCTTTAAACACCACTTTAACATAGATTTTGTCTATCAGTGTGCATGCTAATTATTTCCTGGAGTACTACCACTGAACTGAGGAACACCCAGTTATTCTAGTACTCAAATAGAAGTAGTTTAACATCTTCACAAAATGTTGGGGTGACATGCATTCTTATTTTAATGTTGGCAAAAGACCAAAGCCTCTGAAAAGCCTTCTGTGAAGACCTTGAAAGAAATCATGCAAGGGTCTTAGTGACATGAGAAACCTAGAAACCTGGCTTTCTCCTGTCCCACTTGAGGAACAACTCGCTGGTTCCCTGTGACCAGAATGCTCAGCAAATTCAGGGATCATTCCTTGGCAACACAATCATTGTCTATATCAGTATCTTCCTAAAATAAATTCCATTTTAATAAATCTTTATTTTCTGAACTAGAAGAATTTTACCAAAAAATTTCCCCCCAACTCTGTTATTAACCTCATTCTGTTGCAGTCAGTGGTCATTTGCTAGCTCCCTTACTATGACACCCACTAGATAACTTCATTCAAAAACACTCAAAAATATAAGTACAGCATTATATTTTGAATTGCATTATTTAACCCTATCACATATGCAGTGGTTTCTAGAATTTAAATATTTTCTAAATTAAGGATACTGTCTGCAGGCTTCTCTCAAGCAATGCTAACACTAGAAAATAAATAAATAAATAAGTCCTACAACATTAATGGAGAGGAAAGAAATATTTAAAGATTTATTCAAAAAAGCTTGAAATTATTTGGCCTGCAGGATCTGTTTCAATATGAAAAACATTTCTGCACAGATATATGCATATTTTTTTCCAATACGCAGAAAAGTAGCACAATCTTCAAGAGGCATGTAGCATCTGACTTTCAATACCTACAGCCTCTTTTGCTTAAGAACAAAATCAAAGCTACTCAAAGCCCTGGGTCACATCTTCAGTTGGTCATTTCACATGCAACTTTTGAAAAAAAAAAAAAATATTGCATAGATCTAATCCCAACCTTTTGAAGTAATTTTTTGGAAGTATAATGGACTTCAGTTCTTCTTTTTTTTTTTTAAGTGTATTTTTCTCGGAGTTTTTTGTTTGTTGTTTTTCGGGGGGTTTTTTATATTTTTTTCTTTTCTTTTCATAAAACCCTTCAATGCCAGCTCATAACATTGGAATTATTCTGAACAGGTAAGAAACTTCTTTTTTTTTGGCAAAATCTATTTTTCCCCCTATTGTATAAAATATTTATATTTTGTATGCAATACCAGAGATGAAATAGAACTGAAAAGAAACTGCTGAAGATTTTGAATTATCAACCCTGTGTTGGTTGATTTATGCTTTCCATGACTGATGTAATTGTAAAGCTCCAGTGTCTGAAGGTCCTACATATTGAAGGAAAAAGTTTCAAAATTTAGGAGAAGCATAGTATATTCAAAAGCAGAGCAGTCCTTTGCTAAGCAAAGACTCCTTTTCTTCAGAACTCATGAAGACTTTATTGCCACCAGTGATTCACTGCATGACAGGGAACAATTAACATCTCTGCTGCGTATTATTTCCTTGGTAAAACAAACTGTAGTATGTTACCTGTGCTGGGAATTTGAGAAGGTGGGAGCTGCAGCTTATTTGGTTTTTAAATTTATAAAAAATACACCTGCTCTCTAAACTTAGAGTCCTTCTTCCTCCTCCCACAAAATAATGTATATCTAGAATTAAAAAAAATTAAAAGTGTTGCCAGCCCTGCAGAAACACTCACACTTAGATTTCAAGATGCTTAAGAAAGATGAATAGAAGCCAGAGATCTTCATTGTGGTGATCCAAAGATCAGGATGGTGGATTAAAGTAAGAAAAGTCTTACAGGGATGCTGTCATATCTACTCCACAGATCCTGGCAGAGGAGTTTGAGGCTGCCTGGGTGACAGCCGCAACTCATCTTTGACACCAAGTTTGTGCAGTACTTTAAGATCCACACTTGGAAAGGGGAGGTGTGCAACCACAACACTTGCACTAAAAGTACCCAAGACATCTCAGCTGCCCAGTCTTGGTAAATCCAGGTCCCTTTAGCTTTAGAATTATGTAGTGTTCAGTTGCTACGGAAACCGTGGGGGGGATATTTTTTTTTACATACTTTTGTCAATAAGTACACACAGCATATTGCAAGTCTTAACTGCCAGAATGACTTATGCCCTCTTTGTTTCAATATGAATACCTGTATTTATGCAGAAATGGAAAGGCTGGTTATTTCTTATATGACTGACTGTGCTCTTTTTGCCATAATATGCTCTTATGAATAGTCAGGTGAAAACAGCCCACTTACTTTCACGATAATAAATTAGTCTGTCTGACTCAGAGAGGAAGTAAGGGGGGAAAAGGAGAGCAAGAATAAAAGTTTTGTGCTGTTCTGCTGAAATTCAAGCTGTATAATCCGCACACACCCATGCGTATAAAAAGGAGGCTCTGGAAAAGTAGGGGTTCTATAGAAAAGAAAATATGAAGACCTGACTGGCCTTTGGTTATATAAGGAAATGAAGATTGAGCAGCTGCAGTGACATTTTGTTTCTGGATAGGAAAGGATGTTAGTGAGTCATTCCTCATTGCTATGCCAGCATACCTTTCCTACACAAGTTTTCATTAAGGTTAAAAACAAATGAGAAGGCAATGCATTTCAGCTTGCATCAATGTGTTGCTGACAAGTAGCATGAGTAAGCGACCTGCCACAGAGACCCAAGCCAAAGTATTCTCATTTGGATAGCTCAAGAGCAAGTATTTCTCATGTGAAATTCAGAAATAGCATGCTATATAGCAATGAAATTAGGTTTTACTCTTGCACTGCAAAAGTCCGTAGAGCCTACATTTACAGCTATTCATGTCATATAAAGGAAGGCTGAATTACCATGCACAATGGAATATAAATGGCAAATATAAGAAAATAATACAGTATATGATGAATTAAGTGTGGAGATAAAAACAGACATAGCATAATAAGTACCCGCCTCTGGTAATGATAAAATTTGATCAAGAAAGAATAAGTCTGTATGCAGAATATTAGTCAGAGCTCAAAGGGGAATATTAGCGAGAAACTAAAGCTTTCTAAGGAAAATATTTATGTATGACACAGAAAAGCTATGCAGGACTAGCCAGGACACTTTGTACTAAGTTTCAAGTCCTGCAGTTAACATCTTTTCAGTTAACACCTCATGTTAATTTTTGCTCAGGAAAGACACCAGTGCCCTCACACACATAGATAACACTGGTCCTTCTAAGAGACATTTTGGGCTTCTTTCAAACACCCACTCACACTTTTCTTCAAAGTGACGAGGCAGGTACAAACCTTTTCCCAGATCTCACGCAGCACTTAAGGAAAGCTCAGCTAAACACCATCTGTGCAATAAAAGTTGTTCCCTTTTCCTTGGACTCTACCCCAGAAGATGTTTCTCTGAGCTTCCCACCTATCTTATCCTGGCCTCTTACCTGGGAGAAGCCAGGAATATCCCCTTCTCAGTGAAAGTCATCACATGCCACAACTGTTAAATGCAAGAACAACTGAGTGTAGAGAGAAAGACACCTGCCTGCACACAGTCACACTTAAACAAATGTAGCATCTGTGAGAGTTAAATAGCTCACCACACAGGAAAACAAAGGTAGTGTCAACACCAGTTCCTTTCTGTGGAGTAATTCCCCATCCATCAGCCAGACAACACTAGTGTTTGACCTTCTAGTTGGTGGGGCTAGAGAGTTTTTGTAGAGGCTGTTCCTGAAGTTGAACATTGCTTCTGTTTCACTCTAGCAGCATCAAAACCATAGAATAGCTGAATTCAGTGGACTGTTAGTGTTTTACCTTCTTTCTGACTGTAAAAAACATCATTCCTTTAATTGCTTTTCATATGCTTCTAAGTCCTCATCTAGAAGGTTATCTCTAGATTACAGCAAAATGACTGTTTCATGGCTGTTACATGCTACATGATCACTTGCAATTGCAGTGGACTACAATCAACGAGTCATTTACAGTCCTCAGTACTATTATCCACAAGTGTTCAGCTCACTTTGAACTCTTGTCTGATGGATACCTAATTCCTATTTCACCGCTCCCAGGGGGACTGTTTCTCCTCTTGCTCTTACCAGAGCTAGCATTTAAGGTTCTCAATTAAAACATATAAAAGAAAAGTCACTGTCCAAAGGTTGTCTCACAGCTAGGAGGGAAGCCACACAGCTGAAAAAAACCTGAAAAAATATCTTGCACAGACTGCAGACATTGTCTGATACATATATACGCACACACGCCCCTACACACTCTATGAAGTCTGTATTTATTTATTCACACAGTCTTTCTCAGTGTGCTCTGATGGCATTTACCTTGCCCTGTCAGAAAGCACGTTGTAGGCCTTCTGGCTCAGGAGCAGTCAGTCATAGGGATGCTCACAGGATGCTCCATCTGATACGCTGGATGCATGTCCCCAGATATGACTCAACTCAGTTAGTCAATATGACACACAGTATAAATATGTGTAACCCAGTCAATCAGCATCTATCCTAGCAGTCTGCATGCTGTAACCAAGTTTTTTTATCCTAAAACATTTCCCACAAATTAGCAGAGGAGTGTTCAACTGAAATAATCCTTAATAGAAAATAAAACACTCTCCCCAACACAGATCCCTTCACCCTTTTTCTTCCCTTCACCTTTGACCCATCTCCACCACCAGCCAACTTACCTGCATCTCAGCCCGGTTTATGTGTTTGCCCTCCTCTATAAAACACCCTCTTTCAAAGGACAGATCAGATACAGTCATACTGTCTGGCCATAGCTGGGGTTTCTGACTGACACCTGCTGTGTCTTTTTAGTGTCATGCAGAAAAATGATGGCCAAAGGAAGGAAGAAGAATCTCAATACAGGATCATGATGAGAAGGTCTGTCTGCCCACTCCACCATCACCACCGGTCGGGGTCAGACCAAGGTTCACCAGGTCCTTAACTTAGGGCTCTCTAACATCTTGGTGCTCCTAAGATGTTGGGATGAACCTGCCACTTCTGTGCAGGATTATCTGCAAAACAGGCTTTTCATGGCTTCTTCTGTTTAATCCTAAATCTGTTTAATCACAGTACCATGCAGCAGGGCAAAATGTTAAGAGATATGCAGATCCCCATTGGAGCCAGTACTGGAGCAGGATATTCTTCATACAGAAACAGACCTTATCTTCATCCTTTGTATTGGATGCCAGACACTGGTTCCTCTTCAGTGTTTCAATAAATTTTGGATGAAGGTTAATTTTTAAAGGTGGAGAAGAAGACCTGAAAAAGAAAAGAAGAAAACATTATTACTGTTGCTGGTACCTGTTCCAAGGTTGCTGGTACCTCTTTCCCTCTATTTTTGTCCCAACCCCTATTCTGTTCTTCCTTTCCTTTGTCAAGAATAAACCAAGCCATATTTGGGTCCTGCTGGTGGGCTGGGATCCAGAAATCCAAAAGAACAAAAAAACTCATTTCAAGTGCCATAAAGTCATTCAGGAGGCTAAAGCTGTGTCTATGAGATTCCCAGCCCTGTGCAAGCTTCTGGTACAGATGAATGTGGGAGATGAATAAGAGCTGGTGAGCCTTCACTTAAAAGCACAAGTGTCCCCTGTGATGATTAGGACAGCCTTAGCCCAAGGAAGGGCCTAAAAGGTTTCTCCAAAGCAGATGCTTGAAGCATTGTCACCACGGTAATCCCCAGGGGTGATCCAACAGAGAAATATAAACATACCAAAAGTTAATAGAGTATGGCTAGCTTGAGGCAAGCCTAACAGTATGAACCAGCTTTGCTGGCATGTTCTACTATACTTTTCATTCTCACAGACTTTCCAAGAGCCTTTTCTCAACACATCCTTATGGCATGTCAGGCTGCTGACAGATGATGCATTCTCTTCCCTGTGAGCTGTCTTAGAAAATTTAGTGACCAATCTCCACAGGCAAACTGGTTTGTCCTGTATTTAAACTGAGCTGCCTAACCCAGGCTAAGGGTCCTTTTTCTAACTCTCAGAAAAGAAGAGGAACCTACTGACTCCTTACTGAGGCAACACTTCATGCAGTAACAGGTAGAAAAAGCTGCTTCAAGAAAAAGAGCTCTGAGAGTTTTGCAGAAAGAAGCTGTAACAACTCTAACACTGAATTCCCCAGCTGGAAGTCATACTGCTGTGAGACATTGCTTTAATGTGCATCCTTTTTCTCTGTGACATTGCCGACTTCATGTTTATAAATTAATAAGGAAGCTGGCACAGAACATAGTTCACCTATGGGCTAGAAACAGGTAAAAACCAGAAACTAAAATTTAAATTACAGTAAAATTAGGTGCTATAAATTATTTAGAGAATTTAAGTCTGTAGGCTCTCCTACGGATATTTTTGTTCACTTAAAAAAATAAATGTAGTTAGTACAAACCAGGAATTTATTAACAATCTAAATGTGCAATATGCATTATGAACAATCAATAAAATATTAGCTATGCATGAGATTACGATGCAATTTATGGTTTTAAATCAGTAACTTTATGTCATTTGGAAAACAGACAAAGACATAATGTATTGTTAATAAATCTTATCCCAGTGGCTGAGCAGCTTCTACTTATGTGAGGCTTTGCTACAGGGGAAAGTCCTGGATAACTTAAATGCTTATTTTAACGGTGTTTAACTAGCACCACAGTTTCAAAAAAATTGAGTGTTTGGGCATTAAACAGCAAAGGTAGGATTCATCTCATCTACCTTTAGAACCCCAGTGTTAACAACTAAGGTATCCATGGACAGAAATGGGTGCTTTTAAGAGCCAGCTAACCTGATGAAATACAGACTTTTGCTTTAGGATGATGCCTTAAAGTTTGGATTTTTTAACTTTATAGATTTTAAAAGTAGTTATATGTAGAGCTTTGTGTAGTAGAATACAGGCTTTTGCCCTTTGGCATAGCAGTTGTACACACAGGGTTTACCCTGTTGCCCATTTCCCCAATCAATTCCCCTGAATTGCAGTAATGTGTTTAGTCTTATTTTCAAGGTAGAGTTGTAGAAAACACCCCAAAATCTGCGTAAGAAGATATGGACATAGACACAGCAACCTTCAAGCCTAGAGCTTTGGAGAACCTCCAAGAACAACACGTGCTCCGAGGAAGATAAAGATGAGGAAGAGGGGGTCCCAAAAGACCCCAGGAGGCGTGCCAGGGGGCAGAACTTAATCGTGGACTAATGGGATTGGGTAGAAATCATTATAAAACTGTAACACCTGTGATCGGGGAAAGCTAGCAAGGAAGCGCACGGAACTTGGTATTTCCTAGCAAGCGAGCTCATTAAAACTATTTATTCCTTATCTTACCTCTACCTAATTTGGCTGGAATTTTTTTCTCCCAAACCATTATAGGCAACAGGATGAGAGAAATCTTGCACTAGAAGTACCTGTTTATCTGCACTGACCAGAGAGGGAGCCTAGGGTATCTGATTTGGATGCAAACACCTCCAATATAGAAATCTACATTAGTCATATCTCTACTGATCTCCACAGCTATTAATATAATTGTAGAAAAATAACTATCTTGGATCTTTTCTTTCTCTCTTTTTTTTATTTCATTTTCATATAAGAAACCACAATCCCTCTCCCATTTAGTCCATCTGTCTTCTTTTGTCTGTGTCGTGAAATTTCTTGTGGTCCTCTGAAGTGCACATCTTCTTGTTCCTTTCAAAACAGCTATTATGTCATAAACAGACCTTCAGTATATTTAGGGCAAACTATATAAAGCAAGAGAACATCTACTAGCTTTGTTATCAAAGAGAAATTACCTGAAAGCATTCAACCTAATTCATAGATAGTGTAAGATTATCAAATGTTCTGAGTAAACTATCTAGGCATCTTAATTAGGAGACAGATCATGGGAATGTTTGTACTGGATTGTACTTGTATTGCATTATCAGCTCGTACAGGAAAGCCGCCTTCACCATTCCACTTGAGATGATATCTCAAGATATCATCTTGAGAAAGATGATCAGTTCATTCAGAGTTAAGGAGGACTAGAAGTCAAAAAATTGTTAGCATGTCCAAAAAGTGTCCAATTACACATATTAGGGAAATTGTCCAAGTTCTGGATAAGAAATGATAAGGAGACAGCTCAAGTGATCTTCTCTGAGATATTTCTCAACTGAGGGTCAAAAAAAGGTAGAAAATTGTTGAGAATATTGCTACGTGCAAATGAAGTAGGAAGTCTGGATTTCATCATAGCAGGATGCATTTCTCTGGAGAAAATGTGATACTGAAGAAATTACCTGTATCAGATAGGTAAAGTAAACAATTTGTTTCTTAGAAACTATCTGAAAGATTCAAAAACGTTGGAAAACTAGACATGCAAGGAAAGATACTCAGAAAATAATTCATGCAACTTAAATCCAGCATATTTCAAACAATTTGAAATAATGTGGAAAAGATAATGAAAATAATAGAAGTTTCTCTTATTTTTATACCATCAGTAGAAATCCAGATGGTAAACAAAAATACTTTAAAATTGTTGTTGCTGAGAAGAAATTCAATTGGCATTACTGAAACCTCATGGGACTCTTTTCTTGTTTAGAATGATAAAATCACAGCTTATAACCTATTTGGGAAAGGCTATGTAAGGAAAAGAGCTTGGAAGTGTGCTCATTTTAAAAGGCAATTACTTGCTTTAGAGTTATTGATAACTCAGAACAGCAGGACCTTGAACATACATGGATCAATGGGACCATTAACAAAAGCCAAGAGTGGGTTGTGATGAGAGGTTGTTGCAGATCACCTAATCAAACTACAGAATAGGATGAACTCATCCTTACTTATCAGTGATGTGGAACAAGAGGTGTGTTTTTTGGAAGCTTCAGCTTGGCAGATGAATGCTGAAGGTTTCAATCAGCTTACAGAAAATCATCAGTAGAGTTTCTGATATAACGCTTATCTCCATTCTAAAACATGCTCTACCCAACATTAGGCAACTACTTAGAGGCATAGCAGATGACCAAATCATTAGATTGGTAGTTGGAGATATCTAAAGATCAATGGTAGCAATCAAATTGTGTTCAACATGGGCAAAAACGGGACAGTTTCAAAGGGCTTTGTAGACAGGTAGACAGATAGACAGGCAGCACTTTCAAAGTAGTAATTTCCAAAAGCCAAGAAAAAGTACAAACAAAACTGAAAAGCAGCTCCAGCAACACAAGTGAAAATCTAAGCACTTGAAATAAAATTAGTCAAAAGCTTCACCTCCACAGTAAAGAAACCAACAAAAAAATTGGGATACTACACGTATGAGAAGATAGCTAGCAAAAAGATAGCAAGTGACAAGGCACCCAAGAAAGTAGGGAAGGAAGAATGAAGAGGCAATATTCAGGCCTATCAACACCTGTGCAATCAGAAGCTTTTAGTGCTAGGTTATGGGACTAAGACTCACCTCTGTGAGCACAGAGGAGCAGTGGTGGGGGTTAGAGGGGACACTCGATAAAAAAGCCTGGGAAAACCCCTGTCCTGTCTCCTCCTGAGGCTGTCGCAGCAGAAGTACCAACCCGTGGACCCCCAGACAAACTGATAGGAAAGGCTTTGGGGGTCATCTCACAAGCCAATGGACCCCTAGAGGCATGGGCCAGTGGTGGGATTCTGGGAAGGAAGTTTTAGGGGAGTGCACCCTTCTGTGTATGGGTTTGTGTGTGGCAAGAGGACACCAGGGGATAGTGTGAACTGTGACAGGATAGGCTGAGCACCTGACCCTTGCTGCTGGACTCATGTCTCTATACATAAGTATGTTTTTTTCCAGTAAGGGGCTTTCTTTCTAACCAGCCAAAGGGAACACATCCCCCAAGTTGGCCCTGGGGATGTGGAGCTGTGGCCTCTGTCAAGCAAATGGATTTGGCAGCACCTATAATCTGTGCTTGCTGAAAACAAAGAGAAGCATCCAAAGTAGGTGGTAATGTTTCCAAGGTGAAAATGGAAGCATTGACCAGCAGAAATCTGGAATGTTCAAAATATTTCTGTTATTTACTTGGAAGGAGTACTCTGCAATATAATGGTCACCAAGAGGAGTGCTAAACAGTATATTTAAAAAAACCCTAAAACAAAACAAAACAAAAAAAAAAAACAAAAACAAAAAAAAACCAAAAAAAAACAACAAAAAAAAACCAACACCCAAACCAAAAGAACAAGCACTGACTCAAAAGAAAATAAAAATATAAATAATCTTTTTATTATCTTCACCTCAATGAAATATGCACAAGACTCATCAAAAGAGGCATCTATTCCATGTGTTTGGGGTATTTTTCATTTGCTTGTGGAGGCGGTTGTAGGGGGTTTGTTTTTGCTGAAGCAATAAAATTTCTGAATGCTTCCAACACCATGAAGTTGGAAGAACATTATCAGTGTTCAAACGGAAAACCATTCAGCAGTGGTAAGTTCAGTAAATCAGCTAGCCAGGCATCAAACCCAAGAAAATTACAGAGAAAAATGAAAAAGGATTTAGCTGATAAAGTATTAGGATAGAGAAATAAAGACTTAATGACAATAAAAATTACTTAATAGAATATCAAGGAAATCTGATTTCCTCCCTTGAGGGGATTTTGTTTGCTCACTAAATGTAGCTTCAGAGACACAGACGCTTGGTGCTTTTTTGTAGCATTTGATGTAGCGTTATAGAACATTCTGATTAAAATTGACACTGTAGGATATGGTACACATTAGGTGAGATAACAGCTAGGTTGGGCCAAGAAGTATTTTTCATATAATGAATATTTGCTGATGGGAGTTTTTCCAAAGGAGTCTTGCTGTGACTAAAAATAGGTCTGATCCTATTCCATTTTTTCATTGGTGAATTGCAATAAATATACAGTGACATTTGATTCAATTGTCATCTAAGGCAAAGACTGATGGGATGTTTAATAGCAATCACAAGAAGACTTGGGTTTACCCAAACAAAATATGTTTAATATATCCAAGCACAAAACAATATGTCCGAAAGCAAGAGTGCATGTACCATCCATAGAGTAGGAAAGACATCAATCCAAAATGCATTTTGCAGTGAGAGCCAATAAGCAATTCAATACTTGGGCACTGCTGTAGGAAAATGGGATTATAATAATAATCTCTGAACATGTAAGCACCAGAAATAGGACTGGTATTGGTATTCTGCCAAAAGTTCTAGAGGCCAAATCTGGAGAAGGACATCAGAAAACAGAATGTGGTGAAGTAAAAGGTCATAAAAATTGACTTTGAGAGCTGAAGAAAACGTGTTAAAGTAAAAAAAAGTTAACAGCTCAAGTAATTCAGCTTTTGAGAGGGCAGACTAAGAGTAACATGATTGCAGTGTCTAAATACTTTCAAAGGGAAAAAATAGAAAGTGCTAAAGGGTTCTTTAACAAAGACAAATATAAATAGAACCATAGCTAGAAATGAAGCCAAATATAAAATCATGCACCAATTTGTAAATGCAAAAATGATTAGCCACCGAGAAAAAATATAAAAGAAAGTCCATCTTCATCTCTTGATGTCTTCAGATCATGACTAGATGCCTTTGTGAAACACATTGCTCTGACAGAGAAGTTAGTTTTTAAATCAATATGTTCAGCTAATAGCCAGCCTGGGAATTAGATCCATAAGAAACTTCTACTTTGCCTGAAGCTCTTTTCTTCAAAAAGGCCAGCTCTCTGGCTTGGGCAGCAGCCTTCCTGTCCTTACTCTTATTCCCCTACTTCTACTATGGCAGATGCCCAGCTCTGCTTTTTTTCTGTAGAAGGGAAATTTTTGCCATCTGCTGCTGTTTCCTATGGAGGATGCCAATCAATCAGCCACCATGCAAGGGGAGCAGAGATCCTGATGTCAGGAGGAGGAAGAGGCTTGAAACCTGTTCTAGTCCTACTAAGATGACTACAAAGATCAGACCTCCTTGACTTCCTACTAGTTAGTTACTGAACTTTGAATGATCAGAAATCAGAAAGTCACTCATTTTGACAGTCAAAAGTGATCCAACTAGCATAAGTACTATAGTTCATGCCTAAATTTATGTATAAAATCAAGCCTGACAAAGCAGCCTTCCTAATATAGGAAAGATGGACACATCTTTTATTAAAAATAAATAAATAAATCTAATTATCTGTGGAAGGTTTTTGGAAAGAGGGTTGTTCACCTAACTCAGATGCCCAGATCCAGACAGAGGATACCCACCTCTAGAGAGAAGACTCCATTGGTCTCTATTGAGTAGGCAGAGTGTTTAGACTTGAACATTAGAAAGGTGGTTAATCAGGTGCTCTAAAATGTATGAGAACAAGTTAGATCCAGCTTGGGTACACGGAATCTTCTTTGTAGGTTGGATCATCTAACAAGTTCTTCTGCCCTTAATATCTAAGTCTTCAAATAACATTCAAATACAGCAAGGCTTATAGGGAAACAAAGTGATTTATCACAGCTGTGTATCACCAGTGTGACTTGTGAACAGAGAAATATGGTGGTTGGTCACAAAGATATCTGACAGCCTATGGAATGAGGAAAAAAACCCAGACGTCAGCAAATTTAAAAGAGTAGTAGAGCATTTTCAGGCATTTTGGTTTAAATGCTCATATTTCTTTAATCTTTCACAAAACAGACCAAAA
>VYXB01002718.1:76642-106023 GCA_013397135.1 Pachyramphus minor
AAAAGGGACATCAGCTATCAGTGTCTGATCCCTCGTTTCTCGCCCAGGATAAGCTGCAGCCACAATGGCAGAACAGGAGCATATGCTCCCCTCCAGGATCCCAGCACAACTCTTTCTCCCTTGAACACCACCTGCAGCATGGTCAGGGAGTGCCATGGTTTGGATGGTGCATATATTCCAATCCCAGATTTGCCTATGCAATACATTATTCCCTTTGAGGGGCACCTGGCACTTAGTAAAGTGTTGAGCATTTTTCATTTATGAAGCCCTCATTGTACTGAGATTTAACCAAAAGATGTTGGGGGGGGGGGTTGAGCTAGACATCAGTCTGTACCTTTGAATGATAACCTGAACTGGCCTGCCTTTGTTTTGGGTTTGGCTTTGGTTTTGGGGGTTTCACTTTGGCATGTGGAGGTAGGTAGTGGGAGAAAGACTGACCTGATGATTTGAGTTTTACTTTGGGGAGAGACATCGTAGATACATATTTTTAGTTTTTTTAAGAATGCTTTCTACAATGAAACTGTCAAATTCAGGGATGCGTATATTTTCTCCACGTATTAGGAGTCATTTGTGACTTTGTGGAAAAGTTTTGCTCACAAATGCTTTTAATGAGGGACAAATTTTCACCCAAATACCCTTAACATCATGAAAGTCAGGACTTTCAGGCATGAACAACAGATTTGTTACATACTACTTGCCTTCCATGGTTTAGACATGGCACCAAAAAAATCATGACGCACAAAACAATCTAGCTATGGAATAGCTCAGTGAATCACAGACAATCTATAATCTGACTCATTTTTTAATTGAGACTATCCAATAAGTATTTATGAATAATATACATGCTCTTGTGCTCAAAAATTTTTCACAAATGATTTGTAAACACAAAAAAAGAGCTGAAGCTGCAATGCATATCTTTTTGTAATAACCAATTCAATCAGAATTACTTCAGGAAAGATTGTTCAGCGTTAGCTAGTCATTATACCATGTACTTTTAGGGAACATATTAGGTCTGTAAGTGGTCCATCAAAAAAATGATAATTCAGCACTATAAAGTAATTTGAGGATATACTTTTAAATATGTGGTGTTTAGGAGGATATTGAAACACCCTCACAATTCTAAAGCATGCTTCATTGTCCAAAGAGTGCTGAGATTTAAGCTGGCTTATAAGTGTTAAGCAATCAATTCTTAAAAACGCTTCCATTTAGTTTGGTTGAATTACAAATGAGTTATTTCATTAGCAGAATTATTATTTTGGGATGAAATCCAGAACATTAAAGCTTTATGTTTAACCTCCATTAAAGCCCAGAATTGAATTAACCTCTCTTTCCCATATAAAAGCCGCTAATGCACTTTCCCTGTAAAATGCAAATGTCGTTACACTATGATTTGCAGAAAGCACTTAGAAAAATTCAGTTGAATTATGGTTCATAACATTTTTGTGCATTCAATTAAAACACTATATTTTAAGAAAAGTAGTTTATTTTCTTTCCTGTCATTGAATATTGACACTTGGAAGAACAAGTACTTCTGAGTTACACTCTAAAATATCAGTATCACAAGGAAGAAACTCAATGCTACTGTAACAGATATGCTGTCCAAATACAAAGGCTTATGTTGGAAGTTCTGTGTTCAAGGTGGTTAAGATAATCAATCAAGGCTTTACTTTTTCTAAAATCTTAAGAATCTTTTTGAAGCCTCGCTGGGTTTAATTTTTTTTCCTGTTCCCTGTTCAGAATTAGAAGAGAAATAAGAGAAATAAAGCATAAATTTGCATGTTGCTGGAAGCAGGTTGAATTGAAACCACATGTACTGTGATTGGCTCTACCTCTGATGCCTGTTATCTTTGAATCATGACTGAAGATCCCAAAAGACCTGGGTTGTGTCTCTAGTCACATTTCAACACTCTTTTTAAAGTTATATAATAGTTACAATTTGAAAGCAGATTCTTGTGATTTTAAGATTTGTCTTTGTTCTGAATGAGAACTGAAAAATTCTACATGTACTGAAAAGAAAAAAATCTGCAAAAAACCATGCATCAATTAGTTACCAGCTATTTTTAGCTTTAGTCATTATGTATGTCTTTGGACTACGAAATACAATTATGGAGGAAAGAGTGAAATAATGTTAATCCTAAACCAGGATATTTTAGCAGGAAATCTGTTAGATTTCATATTTTCTTTTTTTTTTTTTTTTTCTGCCCCTGTTACTTGGAAGCACACCCAATTACACAGTGTGTCATGTTTTATGAACAATGTGCATGGACTTAACAATTTCAGGTTCAAATGACACGAGACATGAGACCTTTTGAGCTGAAAATGTTGAGAAATCAAGGAAACACAAGAAGAGGTCAG
The DNA here is from genome assembly GCA_013397135.1 of Pachyramphus minor. Taxonomy (NCBI): domain Eukaryota; kingdom Metazoa; phylum Chordata; class Aves; order Passeriformes; family Tyrannidae; genus Pachyramphus; species Pachyramphus minor. The sequence goes on from VYXB01002718.1 coordinate 78,998, forward strand.
AAGTTAACTGGAAATTGATGCAGTGGCTTTTACTGATCAAAGATAGTCAAATCCTAGAATCATAGTCACTGTTGCCTCTATGGCAAGTAGTGACTAACATGGTTCATTTTTGTATTTCATCAGAAGTATACTTACCTGGAAAAACTAAACGGGGTGGTTTTGTAGCACTCAGAATCCTTCATCTAGGGCTTTTGCAACCCAGTTGATTCAATGATTCTATGATTCTATTCCATAATTCCAAACAAATTTTCTGAGTGTTGATGCAACTTCCCAAAGAGAATTTTGTTTTCTGACCAGCTGTGTTTTCTTGCATTCTGAAAGCACCACAGGAAACCCATTCTTCAAGGGCTAAATGAAGAAGCTCTCAGAGACCACCAGTTTACACTGTCTGACAAGGATCTCAGAAAGACCACGTCAACAGAGTGCTGGGTTTATCTGAAGATTTTCTCTCTCTTTTCATTAGACTTTCTGAAAATATTAAAATTGTGAAAAACAATTCAACATACAGTTAGTATGAAATGTGTGTTAGAATTAAGTACCACTGAAGTGTATTAAAAAGTATCTAGGGACAGTTGAAGGACTCTTCAAAAGTAGCTCATGGCCAGTTTTCTAGTCTGTCACTAATATCAGAAAGAAAATGGATAAAGATGAAGAGTAGAGATAAAGCCTTCATAAAAAAACATGGCAATTTATCAATTATATTGATTTACTCTAATGATCTCAGAGACTGTCAGATTCTTCCACCTGTCCAGCAGATAACTAAAGGAAAATTTTCACATTTTCTTTGATCCCCTCAAGTTTATCCCCTATATTAAAATGAAGCTTTTACAGTTTTGACAAGGCATTTAGGAGTCAGTCTGTAAAGCTTAATTGTTTGTTTTCTCCTGGGAGTCTTTTGCACTTGTTTTGAACCATTCATTGGAGGTGGCTTTTAATTATGAGCCAAGATTCAGATCCTTATATAGGCAGACCTTACACTGTCTATAAATCTTGAAATTTCACAACCATCAGACAGACTCTTTAAAAGCTTTTATGAGAAAATATGGTTTAGGATGGAGACAGCTGGTATTTAAATTATCCATGTGAGAGAAATTACTCTTATTCATTCACCAGATGCTTTATTCATATATAGATTTTTAAATTAATAATTCCATAATACTTGCAGCTATATAATCCTAAAATCCACACGGTTTTGTTCAGTGACATTAACAAGCCTTGACATCTTTTTTTATTTCTTGCAAATAATAAAGCACATTTTGCCAATTGCCATTTTGATGATATATTACAACAGATGAAAGAAAAAAAAAATCAGTGTCCGCTGACAAGATGAGTACAGTTCATCCAGCTGTTATTTCTGCCTGTACTCTAGGTGCAGACTTCAGAACGATTTCACTAGGAAAAACACATTGGCTTGTGCTATGCACATGTCCCTCTACTACTTGCAAACTGTTGTGTGATATATTTTTAAAACCAAATACCCAGGACCCAGAGATAGCTGAAGAGGTGAGGAACCACTTCTTCTCTATTAACATAAATTGCACAAGAGGTTTCAGGAAGAAAAGTAGGGAAAACAGAGAATAAATGGTTGGTATTTATTATATCACAAAGGTCAAAAGCAGCTGAGCTGTCTTGGGCATGGACTCCATGCAAAGAAACCTGAAATCTCAGGGCACACAATTGTTGGGAAAAAGTTTTTTCAATCAAATAATGTTGTTCTTTCTTGCAACCCTGAAATAATTTTTTCCTCTTTTCTGCTTTCCACTTGAATACTTATTTATTTCCCTTCAATTCTCTTGTCTTGATCATTACAGCTTCCTTCTTCCAGGCCTCACGCCATTATATCTTTTCTTGGAAAATGCTACTACTCATTACTCACTTTAAATTCCTGCACTGGCTAAATTACAATTTACATGGAGTCCAGGATCCTTGTCTCAAGGCTGGAGGCATCACACAATACTTTGTACTTCTTCAGCATCCCTCTTATTTTCTCTGCTTTAAAGTCTTCTGCCATATGTTGTTTGTGTAAAGGTCATTCCTAATCATCACCTCGATTAGTCAAAATCCACACTGTTTTCATATAAATCCTCCTTTAATATACATGTCTATGAGAGGTTTATCAGAAATCACTAAAACATATTAAGAAAAAAAAAATAAAACCTCAATAAAACAAACAAAAAAACCCCAAACCAAACCAAAACAAAACAAACAAAAAAAAACAACAAAACAAACAAACAAACAAAAAAACCCCAAACATTTTTGAAAGCTACTCAAACTCAGGACTTCATGTGTATGTTATAAATACCAAATAGTTTTTTGCATCTCTAAATGGTTGTTTGCTTAGCAGTTTATTTTCTTCAACCATGTTAAAAACAATAAGAATGCATAAGCGAGCCTCAATTTCTCTCCAAATTTCTCCCTGGGCAAGGTTTTCAGAAGGACTGAATTTTAAAATGTAAGGTTTCAACCACAGGCTTTCCAACTTGAAAGACTTAGAAACACATGCAGGTTTTTAACGGCTCTTCGAAGATATTTCATGGACAAAAGTGGTAATAACAGTTTTTTTAAATTGAGAATTCAAAAATAGAAGCTATGTAATGAGAATGATCCATGCTTGCTAAGTGCCAGCATTCAGTCGGGGAATACATATAGTTCTCCAAAGGCATTTCAAATATTTACAGGTAGGAATCAACCCCAAAACATCTTCTAATTTCCAATTCTGCAGCAAGATTTTAAGGATGGAAGGTAACCCTACCTGCATTCTCCATTTTTGTAAAAGAGTTGTCTAAGCTTCGGGCATAGACTGAAAGCATCCCATGCCTGACCTTTTACAGATGTTCACCTAGATGCTACCCAAGCAAAGCATATGGTCACATTAAGCAGAAGAATGGGGCCAAACTGCAACCACAGGTAGTCACTTCTCTATGCAGAGCATATCCACTGCATATTCCCTGCAGCTGCTGGCCCTGATGGGGAAAATAAGATGATTTTAAGTGTGTTCTTCCTCCTCACTCTGCATTTTTCATCCATTTTCTCAATTTCTAATTTGGTATAGACCCAACACACACTTCAGTTGCATCAATCAATTTAAACCAAAGTATATTTGCTTGGGTAAGAAAATATTTAGGAAGTACTATTTCATAATCGTTTTCACGTGTGCTGTGATACTAAAACTTGTAGGGGCAACCAGAATTCCACCCTAGAACAGCTTATGATTACTTTGAGAGTAGCAAAACTAGCAAAATTGCACCCTAGAATAACTCCATCACTGGACTTTTAAACAGTATGAAAAAACTGCCTTTGTCAAGACAACTTTCCTACATACGGTCTGAATACCAGAACACAGAGAATGTCTGTCTTCCTGTGCTCTAGGCAGAATAGAGGAAGGGTTAGTAACAGAAAAACTTCACATCCCACCCTCTGCTCCAATCACCCCTGGTTTCTGCTCCAGTTTTCACATTCCTGAGAGATGTAATTCTTACCCACCAAATGCACAGATGTGTTATGAGGATTAGTTAGTATCTAATTACTTGAATATTTAAAGTGCTATTCTTAATGTCCTAATATTATCACCAGTACATTTGCATATGATTTTATTTATGCTTTTGACATTTGCTTTCCAGATTTTATTAGAGCTTATAAACAACAAAAACCTCTGCTGCCAGGCCCTATTACACACTGCCATGTAATGACTTATACAACCTCACACTCTTCAGGTTTGTTGAAGTCGTAGACACTTAACAAGTTTACTACTTTCTATCAATCAGACCCTTCTGTAAAGGAAGAAATGACATTTTTATCATCTTACTTAGTGTTCTCTCTGAATAAAAGAATTAGTTCAATATCACTTCAAAAATAGCAACTTTAGTTCTTTAAATGAAAAAAGAAAGAAGTCCCAGATCTCTGTGGTGATCATTGCCCTGTTACTTTGGTTAAATGTGTGCCTCCAGAGTACTAACACAGCTTCAGCAGCTGGGTGCAAAAAAGGTGATCTCTGATCTGATGCCCCTGAATCAGGGGTTTTTTTATGTGCAGTGGAATTCTCTGCAGATAATAAAAGAGAAAAAATAGCTCTGCAGAGATGGTTCTCTTAGATGTTTTGGCAGACTGGTCTATTCCATTCATATGATTTGGAAAACTTTGATTTTTGACATAAAATAGTCAAGTTTCATTATTCCCCAAGTGCAGACCAAAGCCCACTAGTTACAGTCATGGTCTCAGTCTTCAGGCTTTCCTTTGATGTGTGCACACACATTTACGCATATCACTGCATGTGCTGGGAGTGACAGGGAGCTGACTGAAATTTTGTCCATATTACTTTCCATTAGCCATCCATAGAAGATAATAATAATAATAATAATAAAATCATCTTCCCATTTAAAATAAGATACACTAACTTTGCCACACAGCAGTTGTTCTCAATATTAACTGGTTAAAACCTCCTTGGTCTTCTAGTCCAAAACTGTCTCCTTTGGCCTCTGGACACCACAAATTTATTCCCTCTGACTTCCTTATTTACATGCATGCACCCACATGCACAAACATGTACACATCTCATTGTTTTCAAACAGCTCCCACGCCAAGAAATCCTATGCTCTAAACATGGACAATCACACTCGGACAATCACACACAAACAATCACAACACATTTAGAGCTTAGGAGGAGTCATTTGTTCCAATAGCTGAATTCTGTTACGTATGAGCAAAAATCCTCTCCTACCTTTCCAGAACGTAGAGAAATTGGAGACCAAGAAAAATGTTAATTTGTACAAACTGAGGATCTGATTCCTTGGGTTTTTTTCTATTTAAATTAGATTAATTTCACTAAATCATAAAGTAATGGGCTGAAGGAAGTTGTCTAGTCCATGTACACACCCTCCTCCCTCCCACTAAATTGTTTTGCATAAATCTATATCCACAAGTTTTCCTGGCAGTGCTTTACAACTGTATGAAAAGAGAGGACAGAAAGCCTGCCAAGATTATGATCTGGAATATAGTTTAGGTTTAATATGGTGTACATGACAGAATTTTTTGTAAAGTACTCAAACACAGAACCTATCGAAAGGCTAACCAATAAATGAAGGCACAAGACCAAGATACCTTAACGTAAATGGGCCTCTAGGATGTCTAAATGTCTAAACCTTTGGCCTCAAGTTCTGAGATGCTGAGGTATCTGCATAATTTTCTAGGTTTGACTCTACTTTCTTATATACACATAGTTTAAGCATATGCTGAGCTTCTAAAAAGAAAAAGTGTGATTTAAACTTTGTCTACGTGTAATCAGTAAACCCTGTCTTTTCCATAAGGGATATAAATTATATGTAATTATGTTAACAACTACATGGGTGATTATCTGTTTCTATGGAGCTTATCAACAAATTAAGAATCTTATATTAACTATTCTCCATATCACCAACTGTGTTGCTCTGGCAGTCCTGTTAAAAAATATTTTCATATCACAAAAGGGATTGAGCAAAGAATAAATCTACCTCTATAACTATGAAACCTGTTTTATATGATGGTTTATTATATGATAGGACTTGGAGAATGCTAATAGAAATAAAGCATGTTAGTATGCCCCAGAATACACTGAGTTTTCATTCTTCCTGTTATAAAAAGCTAATATGGGAATTAAGAGCCCTCCATTTATCTTGAAATTTGACAACTGCCAAAGCCCTTATTAGTTCCTCACAGACAACCAGACAGTGTACACTGGTGTTTGTATTAGGATGTCATAACCAGCAGGATAAAGTAGCCAGCACAGTAAACACAGGTGATCCCAAGTATGCAACTGCCTATGGGAACAAGTGCATCTACTAGCTTACTTCTATGGTAACCACAACCCATCATGCTGCAAATTGATTTAAAGAACAGCTTTGATGAGGTTCACCCATTGACCTTCTAGATATCGACCTGGGTAATCGCAAGTGCTGTATTAAAGAGGCTGAGAGATCTGCTCTGCCTTGGCTTCAAACAATGCCCTGTCCTACAGAAAGGCTTTCAAAGAATTAGCTACTTTCCAGACTTATTACGCCTTCCATCAAGATCACTAACAGATGATTTCATTGAAGTTATGGCATTTTTGCATCCAGTGACTCCAAAAATAAGTTTGCTGAGAGCAGTTTTCTAAAAAACAGCAAACAAACAAAAAATATATCAAGTTATAAAAAGTGCTGAAGCAGTTGAAATGAGTCAGCCCAAAAGCATCATTTTAGGACATCTACACATTGACTTGGCAATTATAATATCTGCCAATGAGTCCAATCAGAACAGCTGGAATGTTAAATATCAAACCTCACAACAGATTTCTGTGGACCAAGAATTACTCAGTGAATCAATCTGAGTAGAAGTACCTCTGAGAAGTCATGGTCTCTTGTGGATAATTCATGAACAGAAAAAGGCCAAATTCATAAAATTATTCATTATAAATTATTCACCCTCCTTTTTGGATGTATGAAGTATAAAATTAAGTATTTAGTTTTGATTAAGTGAGGAACTGAGCATCATAAATACAGCATTTGACTCAACAGATCCTAGGAAATTAACTGCTTTTGGAGGAAGGAGAATAAACTTTTCTTTTTATCACTCCTGAAACTTGATTAGCTGTTTGCATAGTGAATGTGTACACAGAGTCAGATCCTAAAAGATGCTGAGTTTGTACAACTCCCACCATGTTCAGCTGTAGTTACTCAGCATATTTCAAGTTCATCCACAAAACACTGTATGCAAACTGCTAAATTTTAATATTTTTTTCTTGGAAAAGCTCATCAAGATAAAGAAAGCACTGATGTATGGTAGCAAAGCAACACCTTACTTTCACAATCTTCCTTTCTCAGGGCATCTCTGTCACTGATTCAGCTGGAAATACCAGGTTCACAACTCTTCTCACTCATGTTTATTTCTGCATGTGAAGAAACTTTTTTTTCTGAGAGGTTTTTTCTCAACTTAGAATAATTTCATTTCTCTTCCACCCATTGTCCTAAAGCCAAGTACAAAACAGGCACCTTCAGCTAGATTAAAAATAATAATAATCCAGGTTTAGAGGACTCCTTGCATGTTTCAGATTTTTTTAGATAACATATTTGAAATTGTGTTTCCCAATAGGGTAGTTTCAGAATATTTTTCTTTTATATTTTAAAATGCACTAAAGATTTTTCTCTCCCCTGTTATTAATTACATAGCATTTGCTTTTTGTCTGTTTGAGGTGGTTTTTGTTCAGGCCCCAAAGCGGCATCATCAGACAGAATGTCCCATTTCTTCCTTTGCTCTCTCTTGCCTGCTGCTGCACTGTGTTCAGCTTTGTTACCGCTGTTAGCAATAAACACTCTCTCAAAGTGCTAAGATACTAATAAGAGCACTGAAACTGCACACATTGATTACTGACAAAAGTACCACACATATTTTCCTTTTTAATCTCATTTAGATATGGCAGGGATTGAATTTTAGTACATTTCAATAGTGAAATGTAAAGTTTTCACATATAAATGTTCTTTTCTAGTTGCTGCCCATATAAAATCTTAGCAAAGCAAGGAAGAAAGTAAAAGCTGATGTGAAAGCACACAACACACCACTCTGTTTTGAACAAAAATAAACACAGTGAAAATCAATAAGATATGAGGTCAAAAGATGGCCATGCCACCCGTGATTGCCTCTTTGAACCCACACATGAAATCTGGGTGATCTAAATATAGAGAGGTAGAAATGGATGCAGAGATATACAACTGAATTTGGGCAAGCCAATGGCTAGGACAACACCAAGGTCAAGGGAAGATTTAGTACTGTTCATATTTAAACTGAACCAATTTCCTCATACTTTTGTGAAGTTGAATTACTTGTCTTCACACACCAGCTCTTCCAGGGACTCAGACAATGATGGACAATGAAAAGAGCAGCCCACAAGAATAAAATCTTGCCAACAGTCATCATCAGTGAATGTTGGCCCTTTCGTGAAAAGCAAAAAAACTCTCCATCCTTCTCAACCTCTAAGAGACTTTTCCACCCCCTGAAGGTGCTTTTACAGGTCCTCAGGTCTCCCAAACTAAAAGGAAACTTTTCCAAGGTTATGGTAGTTAGAATGAAGATTGATGTGCCTCATCACCCTGGGCTGAGGAATATTAAAGTATGACAAAAAATGAAGCATTTTCTTTCAAAATTACCTAAAATATTACATCTCCTAAAAGAGAGGCAATGGACCCTCATTTGTTTCACTTATTCGTCAATCTACAGCTTTTCCCCAGGAGGAAAGAGTAGTTTTTCTTTAGTCTTTCGAGGAGGAAAAAGCTGTAACTCATTCATTGCCAAATGTTCCACTTCACTGACAGGGCACTCTTTTGTAGACTGGTTGTTTTTCCAACATCACACACAAAATTTAAGCAATAAAAATGAATGCCTGTCTGCTAGCTTTGCAGAACTCCATTTCATAACCCATCAGCTTAGGAAGTAAATTTAAAGCCTATCTCCTGTCAAAAGCAAGGAAGTTTTTACCCTTACCCTGTTAGTTTGGCATGTCTCCAGCCTCGATCCACATTCAGGAGCAATATTAATTTCTGTGTCTCTCAGTTGCAGCTGTGAAAGGATAAAAACCCATCATTTTTCTATCCTGGCAGGATAGATAATGTTTTTTAATTTTTCACTAGATTAAGTTAATGACCAAGTATGGAAACCATTCCTCGGAATGACCTAGAGTCCAACTGAAGGTGGGAGGTGCACATTCTCCTTGTGTTGGAGTTCTTCTCATCACTGTTAGAAGAGCGATAGTCATACCTTTCAGGTATTGCAGAGAAAGCCTTACCTAGCATTACCTACAGAATCCTGTAGCTTTGCATGTGTCAGCACTCCAAGCTGCACTTCCACATTGATTAAGGATAACAAAAATTAGTGAAATGTAAGCCTTTCTGTGATAGGAAATTAAAGGATATCTGCCCAGGTGAATACCAGTAGGAGCATATTACCTTCCAGTCAGCTTTACCAACACAATAAACATTTTATTTGTGAAGTATGTTGCTCTATGCATATGTGAACTGCACAGAAATATACCCCCTGCAACAAGACATGCTTTGCAGGATAGCTCTAGGGCAGTGGTAGGATCACTGAGTGTTAGTTCAGATGGCACTACACCTGGAAATTCAAAAACAGTCCTGAAACAATGCATCTATACAACACCAACTGCACCTTCAGTCTGTTGCAAGGTAGGTAGCAAGGGTAATTGAACATCTGCTAGAGTTTGGTCCCATAGTTATTTCTAATTGGGTTCTTTCTCTGCACCTGAATTCATAGCTGCTGGTTGGTCTAAGCACTGTTTTAAACATTTCTGATAGTTCTGGCACATCCCTTTATGAGGCACCAGATGTGCAGGTACTGAAATAACTGCTGCTGACTTCTACCCATAGGGAAACTGGACGGTAAGTAATTAAAAAATAAAATAAAATAAAAACTTTATTGCACTGTAATAATTAAAAAAAAAAAAAGAAAGAAAAGAGAAAGAAACATTGAAAAGCAGGTTAACCAGGGGAAAGGGGAAAGTTCTATTTTGAAATGCAGTTTTGAATTTCTCTAGGCCTGATAGTCCATCTGGACATTGCTAATGCCTAGATATATATCAGCACATCATGTTTCATTTCAGTTCCCATATTTTTTTGCCTTTAGAATGTCTCTTATAGTCTCTTCCCAGCACAACATATTCCTAAAGTTCCCTATTTTATTTTGTTTCAGAAGAGCATCACAAAAGAACAGCACATGAGTTGAGTAGTGCACTGCTCAGGCCACCAGGAACGCAGCGACAGTCTGCTCCCTCTCTTGTGACTTGGCTCTCTTATCAACATCTTCCCTGGGTAGTTCCCCACAACTCTAATTATAAGACTGATGATAACAACCATCAGGAAAGCAATACTTTATTTTGTGGTAGTAGTTTGCTACTCATGTTGACCTAGGAAAAGAGGGAAAAAAAATTGTTTACAAATGTATCATTATATAGCAGATCTTAAATTGCACAACTATTAGCTGTAAGTATTGACTATTGTCAGAGCTCTGCTTCAGGCCCATGAAAAGGTCAGGCCTTTTCATTTGTGTTCTTTTTATGTGAGGAATACCAAATAATAAAATACACAATTTATTGGGCTGCTGAGTTTTTTTTCCCCCAGACTTTCAAAACAGACACCAGGTTTGAATCTTCTTTCCCATTATTATAGGAACAAAGTGATTTCACTTGCTTTTCTCACTTGAGAAAAAGAATTTAATTTCCCATAGTATCACCCAAAAAAAGAATAATCTTTATTTTCCACATAAACATTATGCAAACAGTTATATCATGATAAGCTGCCTGTTCTTCTATCGTTAGGATGTCAACAGAGAGTAGTGCTTTTGCTCAGAGGATGAGATAGAAATAATAGCTCCCTACTGGTCTATCAAGCCAGCTAACAATGCTTTCAAAGCACAACATTTTCAAAGAACTACGTGCCTTATCTTAAGGAATCATATCCAAATACAGATGTCTGAATGAAAACAGTTTGACCTTAGGATTCCTCAATTTCTGACAGTAATCTACATTCTGCATTTTAATAATCCGTACATTTTATTTAGATTTCCTAATTAACTACATGAAATTTTAATCTTAAGCCATATAAATTGTACAAACGAGCTGCCTAGATCCATTTGTACAGCGTCACAATTTTGCAACAGATATCAGATGTTTTTCTGAAGCTTAATTCTGTGTTGTTACACCAAGTACACCATCTTCTAAAGAGCCAGAGAAGTTCATACTGCTTCAGGGAGCAGAATTATAAAGCACATGAGACAGAAGCCAGCAAGACACTCTCAGCCCATCATTTTTAATTCTTCTGCCACATAAAAGGAATTATCCTGGCAAGATAAAACCACATGGAAGTATCTACCACCTTTGCAATTAAACACACAGTAACAAAGAAACATACAATTTATTTGGGAATTTGCAAACTGCAATAGTGATGCCCTTATTTACTTTTCCCAAACTCCACAGAAGAAAACTCCAGCTGCTGCTGCAGGAAGGAAGCAAGGAACAAACATACCTTACTTGGGGGGAAGAGTCTACTAAGATGTTTCAATAAGAGTCATCTTCCACTTTCATACCAAAAGCTTACTCCAGAAACTTTATCTTATTCCCCAAGTAACTTGTGAGGCTACAAAATTCCATGAAATAAGTTGCACTGTTCCATGTAAATGCAGGGGGAAACTGCTTGAAATAAGGAGTTTGATAATCAGATGCGGAATCTTAGTTCTTCAGAGGTGACAGTAAAAAGGATAAGGTAAGTGGTAAAAGATAAGTAGAAACTTGCTGAAGAGCTTAAGGGGCTGGGGTTTTTCACTCACTTTTTCCTCATCCTCTAAAGATTGCAGAGCCCCAGGCTGCAAACATCTGTTAGCACCTCTTTCTTTGGCTGGCATTGGCAAACTGTCCAGCTTTTGCCAACTCATTCAAACCCGGTACTCTCCATGACAAATATTCCAAACACAATGGTCCTGAGGAAGGATGAGTTTAGAGACTGTCATGCCCTAAACACATGTACTTCATTAGTCACTGATGACAATACTCCAGATTGCAACATGGTATCTCCAAGGTGCAACTCACATTCCCTTCCAACCTCCCTGTACTAGGGCAGGAGCACCAATCAAGGGACAGGAGGCAACACCTCAACACCACCATATTTTCAATGGTTCCAGTCATTTTTACTGAGGAGCAATCAAAAGGGTGTTTCGCTCCCCTTCTGCTATACTGGTACTCTGTGCCACACTGGGAGACACAAGACTGCTGGTGAAACAAGGAGCAATTTGGTGTGCCTGTGGAATACAAATAAATACATAAAATCATACACGCAGCACCATGCTACCAGCCCTACTGTTTATGTCCTGATTGTGTTGAAATATTCCCATTTTATTATTATGTCATCATCACCTAGAGACTCTTGCATTTTTTCATAATGGTTTCATCCATCTCTCTCTGGAGCATCCCATATTTGCTATACCTGGGAAGGAAGATCAGGAAGACTTCACTTTGGATCCAGTATGACAATTTCAGCATTGCATATATATGCAGAAAAGCTTATATGGGCATATATGGGCATATATGGGCATGAATACCTGCTCACACACAGAAGAACACTTAACATGTTGAAATATTTCACTATTTTGAGTCACATTTTAAATATTAAATATATGGAATAAAATTAGTTTTTCCCAACATGTATATATATGTAAAATACACATACACATATCTATAACTGTATGTAAACTTACAGATAAAATCTGTGTGCATGGCAAAACCCATGATTAATTCATTGTCAAATACAAACTAACATTTTTTGTGAATTAACTGAATTGAGCTTCAAAGGCCTTGAACGCAGATTAAGTCATTATAGCTGGGATTTGACAACAACAGCATCAAACATGTCTCCTCTGAAAGATCAAACAATACTCTGCTCTTCTGCTTCAGCTGGCAAAGTTTCATTCAATGACATTCTCGATCTCAAAAAAATGTGAAGAACCGGTATCTGCTCTTTTAATATGACCATGAATATTTTTTCCTCCTGCTTTTAACAATTCTTACAACTGTTTACATTTTACCCTGGAGTAATTGCCAGTTTTAATTCCTTCAGGTTGTTTAATTCTTTGTTTCTTTGTCACTCCCTTCAAAGTTAGGCATCTGGAATCAAATAAATTCATATATTGATATTTGGCAACCACCAAACACTGATCATCACTTGCAGTCCTGATCAACAGCTTTCTCATTTGCTGCAGTTAGGACAAGAAACATCCACCAAGCAAAGTCTATGCCAAAAATTGGAAGAGGAAAAACCTAGTCAGATTTTTAATGGTTTGTATCTATTGAATGTGACAAAGCAGTTTGTAGAAAAAATAAGAGAACATTTACGAGGGCTCAAACATAGTCTAGTACAAAACAAAGCTGGCACATTTAGCCACTTCATTCTTCAACTGAACAACTGTTGTCCTGGTGCCCACCAATTTACATGAAAAGACACCGCATTCTCATTTTCCTCTAAGTTTCTCAGTAGTTTTTGCACCTTCTTTTTTTTTATAGGCTCTCTCCTGAAAAATTGGTATTTTTCAAGCTTTTAATCATAGAAAAAATTCAAGCTATATTTCTTTAATAAATTTTAAAACTTGAAAATATTTTCTATGCAACTTCTTCACATAGATATTTCAGAATGACACAGATCAAAGCAAAGGAAAATTATTATAAGTTGCCTTGGAACTGCTTGAGTAAGAAGGAAAAAAATTACACCTGTTGTAGATATAGGGATCTATTTTCTGCCACTGCTTCCGTGGAGGAAGTCAAGGGAGGAGAGAAGCAAAGCAGAATACAAAGGATAAGGAACAGGTAATCTTCAGTCTTGCCTGCTACAGACACAGCTCTTCATACATCAGATATCCAGGTGTTACACTGAACACATTTATTCCTTGGAGAAACAATGATAGCTCTTACTTACATTATCTAAAAGAAAGGCTCCCAAATATTGCATCTATGAGACTGGAAAATATAAAAATCAACAGGACATGCAAGTGTGGAGATATGGAGTCAAAGCTCATGTGATGAAGGTAGAAGAGAACTTATTTTATTTATATGTAAACCGTTTTCCCCATTGCTGGAAATGTGTATCCCACACTTCCAGAAACCACTGACAGAGAGCAAGTATTACCTCCTGCCCACCCATGGAATATAAAAAAAAAAAAATTGAAGCCATCACAATTAGAGAAAATATTAGTGCTAAGAAAATGTTAATATAAATCTTTATTTAACCACAGACTCTTCCTTGTCTCAAGTAAACATTCCCCTTCTGTAGTTATTCCTGGACTCACCATTTAACATGCATACTTAATTCCTTGTAGGAATTTCCATGGACAAAATTTTAACTAGTTCTTGAATCTTATTGTTTAATTCAGGTATTTTTATTTTGCTGGTGTCAGAGTAGAGTTGGTACCTTTGGCTGATTGTCAGGTATTGCAGGTACTTTAATATCTGTAGAATATGAAAGAGCTCATCTAAGAATAATAAATTCCAGACATCTGGTAAGATAATATTTAGAAAATAAAATGTATCAATTGTGATTCTTATTGTCTCAACTAGAATTTTATGGAGTTCTAGTGCAATTATGCTGTGAAGAATTTCACAGAAGACCTTAATTTTGAATTGAAATGTCTAGGGAAGCAAATGTGTTGTATTTTAGGCTTGTATTTTATTTTTCTTTAGCAGTCTGAAAAATCCATATCACAGCATTTATTATGTACTCAGATATATTTTATTGCACCTCTGTAGAAATTAGCTGTTTATCCTATTGTGTCTCTGAACTCAGCGAGGCAGTCCTTAAAAATGGAATACACAAAAGGCTAGGGACTCCAACTCCTCTCTTGCAAAAAGTGTATGTCTCCCATGGCATCAGGAGTGGCGAAGGGCCCCGGTTTACTACTAACTCTGGAGAAAAGGTCATGACAAATTGTACATAGATAACAGTTTCTGCTCTTAGAAATGGTCTTTTTCTCGTTTTTCTCTTTATTTTTCTGTAATAATGCTTTCATGTCCACACATAAGACTCAATCACCTGACTTTGACAGTGAACTCTTATCTTCAACGTACAGAATGTCCTCACTGAAGTTAGAGAGGTAGGCACAGATGTTCACACACACTATACACAGACACCATAATGAGCTAAGAACTCAGAACCACAAGAAACAAACTACTTTTCCCTTTGGAAACCCTGCATTAATCTTCTCTCTTTTCTTTTCATATCAATAACTGTAATGAAAACACTGACTCAATACAGCATAACTCATTAATACCAGAAGCTAATGTGTTAAGCATTGTTAGAATATCTAGCCCATTAACAAGAATGAAAGCTAATCTAAATATGGAGTCCAAAACAAAAATCCATGACCTTTTTAGTTTTTATTTGGTAGGTTTCTTGCTGACTTCATTTTGCTGCTCTGCTTTCTCTACATTTTGCAGAAGCCAAAAAAAGTAAGAAACCATCACAAAAGACAGGACCCAATAGAGCAATTGCATAGTACCATCTAGAGCTTGTAACTGTTATAACACCTCTGAAAAGAAAGGTTTTTCTGGACTCTCACTCAGGTCTGTGTGCAAGAGGTAAGAAGAAATCCTGGGGTTTTTTTCCAGGGCCACAGAGGGGATAATTCCAGTATGGTGGAAACCATCTTAGCACTGAGAGCTTTGCATCTTTTATGCATGCATGATGGTTTTAACGCTCTGTTTTCACAGATGCTATTTTCAGAATGTTTTATTATCCTACAGCTGACCCTTCAGAGGAAAAAAATGGATCAGGGGATAGAATGGTATATCTGACTTCATCATTTCAGCACGTTGGTGTCTCCTGAAAGCAATCTTTCACCAGTCACTGCAGATGGGGTCACAGCATATAGCTCACATCTCGGCAACAATTTCAACATGACTAACTGTTGACAATATTTGAACTTTTGAGCTCTGCCATCCTTGGGCATAGTCACAAGAAGAGCAAGCAAAAATACGTCAGTCATCAAGGACACTAGGACCCGGACCCTCCCCCTCTTCACAAGTTAGAACATTCAGCCTTCCCTTTCAAATCCCCTCTTAAAAACACACCACGAATCTCTTGTAATTAGAAATGCTCTTGCACATTCATTGTACATGCTGGCTTTGACTCAGAAATCGTATTCTTCTGGCTAATTTCTTTCTATATGCAGCACCTCTGTTCAAGAGACTCCCTAAACAGAATATGTGTTATTTCTGTGCTTTCTTAGGCTACGAATTGAGCACTCTGGCAACTCTTGAATAATAGTAACAGGCCACTCAGGCTTCCAGGAACAGGTGAAAAAGGATAGACAAATAAATCCATGGTCACACACCTCTTTCCTCTCACTTCCTCTTCCCCCCTAATCCCTTTCTATCCACCAAGTCAGCCTTTCCTTTTGTCTCTATTCCATTTTATCAGTCTCTTTTCTACAGGGGCTCGCCTACAGCCATCAGTGGTCCATAGCACAGCAGAATTAATGCAGTTGATGTGCATTACAAAGGGGAAATGTTGGCAATATACGATTACAGATTAAATGATGCAATTTCAGGGTCAGCACTACAGAAGGCACTTATGAAGAGGCTGAGAAGTAAAGAATGGCAAATGAATGAGGGCAGTTACAGTAATGTACATTTGCCTTCTCTGCAATCTGTAGACTCTGCTACCATCTGCTGGTTTATGAAAAAATCCAGCAAATCTATTTTAGTAGCTCTATATACATGATCTTTCAGCTGTCTCTCATTATGAGAACAGTCCTCATTTCAGGTCACAGCCTACCTTCAGCCTCCACAGAGCTGTCAATTAGGCTCATTTGTGTTTCCTGATGCATTTCCGACAGCAGGCATGAGGAAGAATGGAAAACAGACAGTGGAAAATTTATGCTAAACCCAAAAAATGTATCCCAGAGCAAGGCACATTTTCAGGATTTTACAAAAAAAAAAAAAAAAGAAAGAAAGGAAGGGAAAAAATAAATCAATGCAATTAGTTCCAGTTTATTCTAGAGGGCAGAGGGTAAGGATGAATTGAAAGATATTCAATTCTGGGTTTGAATGAACCCTTCATTAAGCTTCCCTACATAACTGACGTATAAATTATCATATTCCACTGAAATCAATGGAGCAATGCAGTCTGCAATCTTTTGAGAGTGTGATTCAGGGAGGATGCATGTCAGATTGAAATGCAACTCAATGCAAAGCTATGGCCAAGGTACATTAAAGAGAGCAAGAGAGAAAGCACAATCATATTTCGAAATACAATGTTATTATTCTACACATTCTTCTCTTAGACACGTGTAATAATATCTAGACACTTCCAGAACTAATAAAATTAACTGGTTTTAAAATCACTACCTCTTTTTCATCCATTTAAGCTGTCAGAACAATCAGGAAAGGGTTGGCAGTGGTGGCAAATTCTATAGATGTGTGACTTTAAAAATTGGATGCACACAAGCAATGTAGTTCTGTAGAGTCTCAGGCCAAAAAAGATCATGGTGGCCACTTCCATACGTACTGCAGTCCACAGGCTTTTACCCAGTAACTCTTATTTGAAATCATGACTTCTAGCCGAGTTGGGGTTTCAAAGTGGAAAAAAACACGTTTATATTCTTTAGTTTAGAAGATTAACTACATTCTCAGATAATTCATGCTCACTCAGCCTTATTTCTGGTGCACAGCAAGGTCCACCTTGGTACTGGAACAAAGTTTTAACACTCAGTGGGAAGTTCATGAAATGGTGGCAAACCGAAGAGACCAGAGTATTCCAACAGTTACCTGGCTTCATGGAAAAAGTCCATGCTATCTCAGCCCTCTAGATAGCACAGTTTCCCATCCTGGGACTAGTCAAGACTCCCCTAGTTCTGCTGAAGGATACCATGCGTTACTCATGTCAATGACCATCCCCATTTCATGGCAGTGTCTAAACACAAGGGATTTCTAGGTTTGGAGACATTTAAGCAAGGAAGTCTTAGAACTTGCTTTGAGAAAAGCCCATGACTAATGTAGCCCTGCAGTGAGTCTTCTGCATTTTCCCTCACCAAACTGAACTTACCACCAGCAAGCAGCTTTCTTTAGGATCCCCATACTAGTATTAACAAAGGAAAGGGATGTGCATATGCTGTTTTTGCAAGGGTATGTGCTACTTACCATATAGCAAAAATGAAACTGAAATTACTGGAATCAATGAGAAAACATTGGCTGTATCTTTAACATAAGTTACACCAGAAGTCCTTTTAAAATAAAACTAGACACAACTCCAGTAGTACATTCTTTGGAGAAATTGAATTAAGGTGACTGACATACGCTGTTTGGTTCAGAGGTGAGATGTGGAAACAGATACCTTGCAGCTGAATCACAGTAAAGTTCTGGGGTAGCCCCAGAGACCTTGGTGCATTCTGTCCAATGAGGGTCTTCTCTTGGTATATTTCAGCCAGACCTTTTCTATTACTACAGAATTTTTAATAAGTCTGTGGGCAAGTTTTTCTTTCTGACCAGGAAAATAAATAAGTACTTAAAGTCACACCTGCTAATAAATTTAAATATTTAACACTCCTTAATAATATGTCATCCTAACATTTGTTTTTTGGAGTGAAAGTGAGCAAGACTCCCATGAGGATATGTCAACATGAATCATAGTCCATACACTGCTTTTTATTAACAGGTCAGGAATAATATAGGAAAAAAACCCAATTTGAAAAAAAAAAAAAAAGGAAAGAAAGTCACCAAATGCAGGATCATAGAATTAGTTATTGATACAATAAACTTGCTGAGCTGATCCATACACTCAAGAAACAAAGGGACAAATGAAAGAATCAGGCTTTGATCACATACTTATTTATCCCTATTAGATTAATTCAGTAATTTATGGGATTTGTTATTTATATCACATCAACTAGGGAAAAATATTTACAATCTGTTTGATTATATTTATTAGAAAGCAGCGAAAGCAAAAATAAGCTTTGCAAATAGTTCCCTTTTCTACTATATAGCTGAGAAGAGAATTTGGCTCTTATTTTTGAGACCAGCAAGAGGGATGGAAACGATGGAAAAGAGCATTTTCTTCACTTTCCAGAAGACTACAAACTACTGCAAGGAAGGACAAGAAACAGCCATTAACATAGGCTTTGGACATTCAGAGGATGTCCGAACACCATAAGCTTTGCAGCACAAGGAGCACAATGGTGGTCTCTGCTCCTTGCAGGTCCCAGTTCCAAGCTCAACCTCCTTTCTATTGAATCAATATTGTCCAATGGAGGTGTGATTTGTGCATGTTCTAGGTCTAGAAGACTTATATCTATTTACAACACTGCATTTGAAGAGCAGATGTCTTTGTGTAAGCATGGGGAGCTGCTACTTACGGTATGTGTTTGGAGATACATAACAGCATATTCTGATACATATATCATATATCAGGATATGCTGCCCTTGCTTGCCTTATGCGTAAGAGTTTGTTTACGATAACAGCCCCTAAGACACTCCCTATAAGGGAGGGATTATTTTTAGCACTGATCAATCTTACTTGGAAATAAGACAGCAGAGGGAAATAAAATGCAGCTCTGAACATGTTTTACCAGTGAGATCAGAGTAAAAATATTGCATCGTGATTCACACACAGCTAAGTGTTATAAAGAGATTAATTCTCCTAAGTGTTATATACAGATTAATTCTCCCACTTGTTGATGTCAGAATCCCTGCAAGACAACCATGAATTTCATCAGAGAACCACTAAAATGAGCTAAAACTTACACAAATTTATAACCAGAATAACAATAAATTTCCTTTATTTTCAAACTAAAGAAAATTTAGGAGCCAGATCATTCAGCTTTTGCCTACTGAAATTGTGTGATTGAAAAATATAGAGTTAGAGCACAGAAAACATTTTGTTTTTTCATTACTCTGTTATTTAGCCGGTCTGTCATTCTACTTAGGTTTCGACTTCAGAGATAATCTTTTTCCCTGGTAGGAGTGCTCTGAGAGTGGTGCACAGTGGCACATACCAAAATAACCTCTTGGTTAAGTTACTTTCCGGAAGTAGAAGCTCTGCCTTGTTCCCCACATGAAGCAGATGATGATTTTGTGTGTAAGTCTGATGCATCCCAGATGCATTTCCTTTTAACTAAATTACTCATGTTTCATTTTCTAAAGAATTAAAGTGCTTCCAAATTCTGAATAAAGAGCTAGATTTTGACATTTTTTTTTTTAATAGGGAAACAGATTTTTTTTTTTTCCAGAACTCCAATGATAATTTCAATTAATACCTTCTTCTGAAGCTGTTCTTTTAGTTATGGAACCACTATTTACCAAGTAAATACTGAAACCTCCATGTTTACTATTTTGGGGAAAGAGGGCTAAAAAGACTAACTCTGTAGTTGCAAGTATGGGTTACAATTTTGCCTTGTCAGTAGAACTAGTAGTCAAATTTGGACTTAACTGAGTGAGAAAAAAATCTTTCCTTTAACTTAAAAAGGACTGGGATTTCACTCTAAGGCTTCAAAGGAAATAAAAAGGAAGAGCAAACCTTACTTCTATACCAAGAAAAGAGAGTGAAGAAAGCGGGAAATGGATTTACTTTTTTTTCAAGTGTTAAAAGGTCATTCATCTTTACTAAAGCTAACGAAACAAATGTCATTAGAGGTAGGAGATATAAAAGGTCAAATAAATATCCTGAACATGAAGTGAAAATGCTACAGAAAGACTAAAGGAGGAGGAAAGGCACAGTTCTTCCTCTGAGAATAAAATTATTAAAGAATAAAAATAATTTTGTAAAAAAAATCTCAAGGGGAAAAAAATAATTGAAGTATATTGGAGAAGAAATAATATCCATTTGTTAAATGTTTAAGGAGCAAGCAATAACAAGAAGCTATAGTGTCCAGAACATTACTGAACTTGGTTTTTGAAACTTGAAAATTCTTAGGAACTGTGACCAACAGAAAAAAAAACATTTCATGACAGAATGGTGTCTGTTGAATTCTTTCTGAACAATTGTATCTGATAAACTGAAGAAAAGCAAAAGGAAAAAAGAAGCAAGTCCAAAAAGTAAAAAAGCAACAAATACAGAAATGTTAATTTATCAGTAAATCATTTTACTGAAGAAAGCGTTTAGACTACATTGATCCCTTGATTCAGGCTTAAGTATCTCTTTCCATGATTGTCCTTGAAAAGAAGGTATTCACCTATAGGGAATTTTCTTCAAAAGTTACAAATTTTTGGAAGTGTATATGGAACATCTGCCCAATGCAAAGAGTCAAACTAAAACAAAAGAATCACTGACATTGTCACCAACTTCCACTAAAATCAGAGCTGTCATCCGAAAAGACTTATTCAGGACAGCATTTTTGTCTAAGTGCTGCAGGTTTGGGGTCCTATACACATTAAAATTTGTGGATAATTTTTTTTAATTTATTTATTTATTCTTCTGTATTTGCTAGATTTCCATCACTAGAAATGGTCCACATTTTAGATCCTTTATGATAAAATATAGGCATTACACTATTTTTTTTATTAATTGAATAACTGTCAGTGTTCTTATTGCTTCCCTTTCGTGATTTTGATAAGTGTTCTGAACAGTAACTAATTATCTCTATTCCAAATACACGATTTTCAGAGAAAAGCATGTTCTGGTGAATTTATGGAATGTTTTGTGTATTTTCTAATTTGATTATATGGATTCAGATGTCATGTGATCCAAATCCAGAACGCACTTGATGGCCTGTTTTAAGAGCATGACCCTTCTCTTCTGACTTGAAAAATATGTCAAATAAGATAAGCACAAATAAACTAAAAATTGTAATATTTCTACATTCAATGACTTGTTTGCAGATGCTAAGTATTCCAGACTGTTGTATAGTTACTGTGCTGTTGTTGGGTTTATCTATGTAGGAGCAAAATGCAGCTGTCTACTGCTCTTTAATCTTCAGATGTCAAAGAATTCCACATAGAAGAGTTAAGCTTCATCAGCTGTATTGTACATATGGGACAATAAAGCACAGAAATAGGAAACAAATTACCCAACATCTATTGTCTCGTGATTAGGACAGACAGTTTTTATAAGCCAGTCTTAACTGGCTTAACAGTCTTAACTAATCTTCCTGTTTCTCCCCTTGTAAGGGAAAGGCCTGGACAGAGATTCATGTGCCCGCTATGCCAAAATCGAACAGCATTACAGTCAGACAGCAGGAAAGATAAGAGTGGAACCTCACATAAAACATACCTCAAGGTGTGAGCAGAGTAACTGCGGAGTAAGCAAAGATTGGCATTTACAGCCTGTCCACAGTTCTTCAGTAAACAGCCATTTGTGTACACAAAGTAGCTCAGCCAACCCTCTTAGAGTGATGGTAAGAATAGTATGAGCCATTTCTTTTTCTCTGCAAGACATGGGCATGCAAGCAGGTCCTGGGAAATTATTGGTAGGCTGTAAACATACATCTTTGGTTATTCAGGAAAAACTACTTATTTGTCCATAGCCCCCTGAGAGACAGAAAGATGGGTCAAAAGATGGGAGCACGTGCAGAAAAGGACTCCCTTTTTCCAGACCTCAAATTATAGGAGCAGTATGTACAACTTTCCATCAGCGAGCCTGCAGCAAGTGCGGGTAGAGCCCTTAGAAATCTTCATTCGCGAAGCCAAGCCATGATGTACAACTTTATTGCATGCCTTTGAAACTTCTGTAGTTACTCACACAGTTCTCCAGCTAGTGTCACAAACCTAAGGTCAACATGCTTTTCTCTAGGACTGAAGAGAGGACTTGGATTCCCTGGCTTTGGGACCCACCCTACCTTAGTCCACATCATTTCATGTTGCTTCTGGGTTTACCAACTCCAGTCTAGCTCCAACTGCTACTATGTCCCTGAAGACACTTGACTGCAAGAGCTATATCTCATAAATGCATCACTCTAGAGTGCCATGAAATCCAAAAGAAAACACAAATCACTTTCCTATATCAGTTTTCCAGGTATGATCCTGTCTCTGCAGGGATTTTGGACTAAGTTGTGACAATCAACTACTTTCCCACTTGTCTACAGGTGTGACTACGCTATCTCAGCATAAGTAAATAAGGCAACCTTGTTGGTACCTTCTGCTTTATCGACTAAAGCATTTCTGTGTTGAGCTTCATTCTCTCCTGACCAGTGAAATGTCATGTCTGTTTCTCCAAATAGTCAAATGGCCTGATATCTACAATGATGATCTGCACTAGGTGCTCACTTAAATCAGCTTTACTGCAAAATTTCTTTGCTCCATAGCTCTGGTATTTCCTTTCCTCCATCTAGCAGGGTTAAACTTTTCACAGCTGGAAGACTCTTATCACAGACACACACAGTGATCATAAAGGAGCAGTGTGCACAATTCATGTGTTTTCTGAATTCAGTGGTAGTTTCCTTATTTGGTACTTTCCTAAGATGCTCTGTCTTAGAAAACTTCTGCAAAAACAGCAGTTACAGACAAAACTCTGTGTTTAAAACAAAACCAAAAAACAAACAAACAAAAACCCAAACAAACAAACAAACAAACAAATCCACAATCAAAAAACTCTCAACCCATATATTTTGCAGCTTTATCTGGAGTAGCAGTCTGAAACACAATGATAGCCAAAAGAAAGGCTAGCTCTGATCCCAGGCAAATCTATAAAGGCCAAAATTCCTTTCCAGATGCCATCTCTGTCCAAACTAATATTTTACCCTCTTTTGCAATTAAAATATGTACAGTATTCTCTATTGTAGAATAGCTGTCACCTCTAGCATGTTGTTTTCCTAATCATCCACAGAGTTAATATACTCATCCCACCTGTCTCTGGCCTTGGTTAATATATCCCTGACCAATTCCAAGCATAACACTAATTTTCCTAAATCACTGTTTTAGCTATATCGTTATGCACTTCCAATCCCACCATAGCTGTGACTTTTCTATAAGGATTGTCCTGGTTTCGTCTGGGACAGAGTTCTTTTAGTTCTCAGTGACCAGTGCAGTGTTGTGGTTTTGGATTTTGTTTGAGAATAATATTAATAACACACTGATGTTTTAGTTGTTGCTAATTAGTGCTTACCCTAAATCAAGGACTTTTCAGTGTCTCATGTTCTTCTGGTGAGGAATGGCATAAAAAGATGGGACCTGTAAGTCAGGTTCACTCTCTTTCTTCATATCCTACATGAAAATTTCAATCTGTTTCAAAGCCAAAGATGAAAAGCTTGACAGTAGTTAGGCTATTATAATACCACAAGTTCCACTCACCATTTTGACCAACATTTTCTCACTGCTTCTCACTTGGTCCCTTCTTGTCCTGCATTCACCACTAGTCTTGTACTTTTACTGTAACCTTTTTCGTAGCACGCTTATATACTCAATTTTTTGTAGAACACTAAGTACAATGGGACTTTGGTCTACAGTTTGTGTAATTACTACAGTAATGTTACTTCTAATATTAAATTGAGCTAAATTATACAAAATTGCCATTTTCACATGCCAATTAACGTGCTGACATGCATTCTCAGGCCACTGTACACATTTGCATTTGCTATCAAGACTGTTGTTGGTTATGTACTTCACATACACAGATAAGGCTACAGACAGGACACATAATTCTTTCCCAAAGGCAAAAAAAGCCCTCTCCACTGATGCTGCTCCATCTGATCAGAATACGCCTTAGTAAAAGTATGAAAACTAGATAAGAATGAGGCAAAATTTCAAGTTTTCTATTGAAATTTTTAAATTTGCAGATTGTACACTGTGAACCTCACAATTTTCAAATGAAGCTATATCTCCCATAACATTATGCATAGCAGTGAAAAAATATTCTAATATATCATAGAAAATAGACTGTAAGTCCAGTCTGAATCAGAGGGACCAACTAATAATTATAAAAAGAAAGAGGAAGAATTTCCTAAAAGTGATTTGGCATTTTTTGTTATTGTTGTTTTCATTAGGTTTTTCCCCCCCCAAGGTTTTGTTGGTTGCTTTCTTTTTTTACCAGCATAAACTAATAAACACCAGTTTATGGAAACAAGGGAGGAAAACTTAGGGAAATGAACATACTAATGAGCAAATTTTTAAATTCTTTGACGTGAAAAAATTCTATTGTTATTTAACTAGGAAAAAGTGTTGTCAAACTAAGATCACAACATTGAAAAAAATTAGAAAGATAAAATTTAGAAATAACTAGCAAAACAATGATTTTTTTAGTTTGGAACCATAAATAATGTATTTAGAGTCTTTAGCATTAAACCTGCATAAATCCTTTTATTTTTAGCAATACACAAGTTTGAGTTATTTTCTATTCTAAAATTGCATTATGAAAAGGCTGAGTAACATCTGAAAACAGCCTCTAGCAGAATATTACACTGGATGAGATAAAGCAGTGATTAAAAACTAGTAGCTTCTTTGGCAAAAGCAAAACACCTGCAGCACTGAAGGAAATACTAGTCCAAACTGCAAGAACCAGTTTTCTGTAAAGCAATATAGCTCCACTGTCTTCAACTATACTAAATTACACCTACTGAGGATCCGGGTTATAAATCTTCATACTGAAATGAAACAGCTCTTCAATAGCATCCATAAATTTAACACCTGATAAAGACCAAACAAAATTCTGCAAATGTAATCAGAAATTAATGTTACACATTGGCAATAACATGTTAACTAGTATCCTATGCACAGCATTAAACAGAAGAACTGCTAGTGTTTAAATCCAGTGTTGGGGCAGGAGATAAGGGCTGAAAAGAATCACTGTACATGATTTTGACAAACCAAAGTATGCTGTACTGCCAAAAAGATGCTTCGAGTTAATTTTGCCTCTATAAAGAGCTGCAGCAAAAGTCTTGTAAACAACTAAAACTCTGGGATTCGGTTAGGAAATGGCTCAGAATCTGGTTCTCCATACTAGGGTAAAATTTGCATTCAAGCAGGTGATGTTTAATCCACACTTTTTACAGCTATAATCCGGGTGTATGCCTAGGTACTAGAATAATTTCTGATCAATATCTCTTCTGTGTCTCAGAGTAGAATTAAATAAAAGCAAGATAAACCAAGTGAAACTGTACCTCAAAAAGCTAAGACTCACCAGACACCTCTTCTACCTGAAATTTATTTAGAATGCAGAAGAAAAATCCGTTGCCTAAATTCACAGCTAGAAGACTGAGATTTTGCCCCTCAGGAAAGGAGTGTCTGGATAATCACATAAAGGACTTTAAGTGCTTCTTCAACAGGTGAGTCACTTGTTAACTTGCTGTTACCCATGCAGAAAAAAAAATCTAACTTTTAAAATAGCCACTATTTTAGAGTGGCACCACCTCCAGATTTGCTTGTCTGAAAACAGGACACACATTTTTAAACAAAAAGAGCAAAACAGTCTCAGAATAATTCATTCTGTCCATAGCAGGTGAATTATCACAAGAAGAGTTAACTTTGCAGTATCTCAAATGCCATCAGCAGATGGTGAATATTGGATCCTTTGGCCCCAGCAGGAAGTGTTTTGAAGGGGAAATCGCTGCAGGACCAGCACTCCTATAACATCTCTACATTTGAATTTAACAACCCAATTAATCAAAAATCTTAGCGCTTTTAAAACTCAAAAGCAGTTTAATGATACATGATGACTGCTTTAAGAAAAAAAAATTAAGTTTCTGTTACAACACATTACTTTAAACTTTCATCCTTGTCATCTTTTTGAAAGAACTATAGATATGTATCTGAAAGTGAACTACTTCAGCACCTTAAATACTTGCAGGGACATTCACACTCAATATCAGTAAGTTTCCCACTCTCAGTTCTTCATATGATGTGAGGTTTTTTGCAAGTATTTTGACACAACACAATATCCATTACAGTAAAGATAGGCTGTTTCGTTGATGCAGGTGGAGCTCTGCTACAAAAGTACCATTGGCATCTGAGAGGACTCTATATTATGGTCACCTCTGATAGTTCAAACCAGTTTAGCACACTTTAAATGAGAGACAATGGCAGCTTAAAACCTGACTGATGCTGGAAATAAATCTCACTTCTCTGTAGAATCTGGGAATCATATCAGTAGGAGGAACCCAAGAAGGTGGCAACCATGAACAAAGCACAAAGAGAAAGTCATCACACACCTAGGCATTGGTTTTGAAGGAAAGTCAGAATCATATCAGTAGGGATGCAAGTGGGTTCCATCAATGTGCAATATTCTAAGTGGGAGAAAAAGCGTTGCTTCCAGCTTCCATGGGCATTGAGGGAGAACCAAAGAATTCACCAGGAAGTCACTAAAAAGACTGAATTTCTGGATACCCTGGGCCTAGCACTCCTCTACGGCTCAGGATTGTCCTTTTTCCTGAGAGAGCAAGCTAGGATCAGCAGGGTCTACAATGTTGTCGTGGGTTACCAGCCCCCCCTGGGCTGAAATGGTCAGGCCCAGGTATAGTTCCGGAGAAAAAGCCAATCAAAAGTTCTAGTAACGCCTCTGCTAATGACATATTTAAGAAAACGGAAGAGAAGGTGTGTGTCGCAGTAAGAAATT
>VYXB01002718.1:106272-209257 GCA_013397135.1 Pachyramphus minor
ATAAAACCTCTCTCGACTGATAGTAATTGTGTGAAGGGGGGAGTTTGTGAAAAAAGGTTTTGATCCCCTGGTAACCCACGACAAATGTCCTGATGCACACCCATTACCTCCACACTTGTGCCCTTCCTCAAGAATGGAAGGAGAGGTGACCTGTTGTTTCCTACACCTACCCTAAGTTAAAGTTACCATATGGATTAAAATAATTTAACATTCCAGTACGTCACAAGCAAGGACATCCAGATTACTGCCCAAAATTTGTAGGTACATTTTCAGCTAGATGCTGACATCACATGCATGGTTGTCTCCAATATTTATGTGTACTTATGTGGTCACCTTGCTCCTAGAAGAGATTGAATCTTTTAGAGACCTACACAATACTAGTAAAGCTTGTAAATGTAGAGAATTACACAGGGTAAATGTTCACAGAGCATATTAAATCCAAAGACCTTATATTTCCTTCTAATGTCAAAAATCTGATTATCTTAAATTTGATGAGTAAAGAACTGCTGATGTGACTAGAAATGTTAAAATGCAGAATACCTAGAAGCATATATAACAGCATTCATTTCCTTGTAAGAAATACCTTGGATTCCACAAATAATCTTCTAACAACTAGATGACAGTTACCTGGCCTTCTCAGGGAAGTTTTAGAAAAGTTCTTAGAACAGTTACATGCATACATGTGTAAACAGATGACTGAACAAGATGTGACTGAACAATTTTTTACCTGAGAATCTATTCTGACAGGTTACACATAGTAGATTGCTCCAGGACTCTAGTCTGTCTCCCTAGCATCCCAAAGCTCTTAACTAGAGAAGACTGTTTTCAAATAAATAATCCAAGATAATCCTGTCAGTGTTCTGATTATGTACAACTCTATTATGCATACCCTGTGTTACAGCCCATATTCTCTTGTAAGTCCACACAGAAACAAGGACTGGGCCCAAGCATGAAGGGAGAGAAATAAAAAGAAACAAACCACCACAACAGCCATATATTTAAGCAAATGCACTGCTGTAGGGTGGTGCCACAGCTTTCAAAATATTATTCTTTCAGAATTTTATCAGTTAAATATTTATGAAGAATGTCTGCTTGAGGGATAGAAACATCTATACACTTCTCAGATGTCTGTCTGACATATTGCAGGATGTTAATTCATGAAAGGGAACTAAATGATATAACTATCCTCTAAATGATATAACTATTCTAACTAAGTGCAAAACAAATCTCTACCAAAATAAAAAAAGTTAATAATTCAATTAGTATAATGGAATGGCGAAGAAATGAGAAAATAAACTAATGTAGTTTGAAATGACACCCAAAGATATGCTGCTTCATAGTCATAGAGTCAATAATGCACTGAATGATTTTACTGTTAAAAAAACACCACAAACAGACGCCCTAACCTCAACACAAACAAAACTCTATTTCTGCAATATACCTAGTTTTAAGCTTATAGTATGTGTAAATAAATGCAATTTTCCTATTAAAACTGTAAAATATTATCTTCAATTAAGTAATTACAATAACTTTAATGGGTGCAATCTACACCATCACTACTGAATTGCCCAAAGACTGTTTCAAACACATTTGAATAGTAAGCTTCCTGTAAGCAAGGAAGTATGTTAAAGTACTTTGCAGATTGTAGAATAGGAGATGCCAATCCAATCAGGCTTGACTCACTTAAAGTTCCTTGAAGAGCTGGGGTACAAAAATGAAAGTCTGTCTGTATGGTGTAGAAAGCATTCATATAGGTGTGACTGATTGTTTTTCCACAACGCGGCCATACATTGGATATACTGCTGTGGTCATCAGATGGTGATTATGAGAAACAAAAATTAATACAAATCTTTATCTTCTCTATAGTTTTTTCTGAATGTTTTTCTCAAGCTACTAAAAAAAATGAGAGGGAAGAAAATTAGTAATGGATGATTTGGGAATTGTTGTAAAAACTCTTTCTCATAGACACGACTTGCAAGAAGCTGTCTAGATTATAAATACCTCAGCAACGATGGCTTTGACTTCTTTTATGGTGTAACACTTGCAGTTTGGCTAAGTAAATATGACAAGATCCTGATAACTCTGTGTAATGTACACAGTTACAACACCTAAAAAGCTAATGATGGTAACTAGAAACTATTCTCTCTATCCAGGTCCTGACTGACTCTCAATTTCACATCTTTTCCTTTCCATTTTTTTTCTATCTGACTTGTCATCTCCAAAGCCTTGTGTGTGTTGAGATATATATCAAACAGTGCACAAGGTAAGGCAACACTAGTATGCAGCAAATCTCTTCACTCAAATGGGAGAAAATTCAATTCTTTCTTGCCAGTACTAGATGGGGTTTATTTAGCCCACCATCATGACTTCTGTGGTCATACAGTTAGCTCATTATATAAATGACTACAAAATATACATATCCTGCAATCCTTAGAGGAAACCAGAAATCATCATTAACTGATACGCAGCTGAAAAAAGAGCTGAATTTTTCCCCACAGGCACTATTTGTGCATTCACACACTTAATATTTCACATCACATCTGACCGTTTGAGTAAATAAAGTGACATTTTGATTATGGAACATATTAGAGACTGAAAGTAGTTTTATTGATCTATCAAAACATTTGAAGGATTGATTACTACAGTTTCAAAGTCATTTCTTTCAACAGAGGTGTGGGCACCAGACTGCTATGGTCCATGGCAAGCAGGCAAGCACAAAGCCTGAATAGTCCCAATTAGAAATGCTAGTCTAAGACTCGTAAGTGAAGAAAGCTCTATAATTTAAAGAATCATTTCCCAGTGTTTACATTCTGCAGTGATGCAGCTCTCTTTTTACAGGGCCTTAAAAGATTCTTCCTTCATATTCTGCCTTTGATAATTTCAAGGGGAAAACAATGTGACCACACTGGACATACCCTAGAATGGAATAATATGTGTACAGTAATGAAATTAAACAAAACTCATTACAGTCAGGTGCATAACAATAACTAGGCAATTGAGATAGTCACTTCAGGTTGGCTTCACCAGTAACCCCCTCTCCCACCCTTTATTGCTAGTACAACAAATGAGCCTTCCAGATCTCACAGTTAAATGACGGCCATTTGCCTTCCAAATTGTGCTGCTATTCATGCCTTGTAATTTAAAGCCTCCTAGGGTTCCCTAAAGAAGCAAGAAGAATGGGAGGCAGAAATAACAGACATATTTTCAGCAGTGCAATTTTATCACTGTGATGCCTTCAAATTGTAGTCTTACCGTTTTCAGACCTCTTAGCATAATTACCTGCAGAGCCAAGGGTGGGGCAAAAGTACAGAACAGAATGTAACAAAGAGCAAAACCTTTGAGAGGTGTCATGGCCTTTGTGTAGTGCAGAGATGAAGTTTTGTAAGAACTGAAAGGTGAGGTTAAAATCAAAGAAGAGCTCAAGACAGGGATCTCTTATGAGACGTATTAAGTAGCATCTTAGGACAGAAAAATGGCATGAGACACAACCAGCATGAAACAGACCCAAAACCAGAACCAGAAATATCGCGGTCATGTCATGTGCTTCTACAAATACCTCCATCACAGGAGGGGATCTTGAGTTTCACTTCAAGTTTTGGTTTACATATAATTCTACTCAGCTTTCTGAAGACAACAGTGAAAGAACTTCGTTTTGTAAGAAAAAAAACCAAAATTAATAGGGTAGTAAGAGAGTGCAAAAAAGATCAACTAATACTTTTCCTATTGCCAACTTAACTCTTCCTACAGGACAGAGAGGAGAAAGGTCCCTCCACAGTACAGTCCCTACCTAGACCTCCTATTCCTAAAACAACACTGCTTTCTCTCACCCCTTTTAGAGGGCCAAAAATAAACCTTAAAGCTGACCTAGATCCAGTTTGGTATAAGGGTCCTACTTTGTCTTCCTTTTTTTGTATTTATGGCAACACAGTAAGATCTTCACATATAGACCTCATTCCAAAATTTAAGACCAACCTTTTTTTTTCAGGAATTTGAGAGCTTTTGGGTGGTTTTAGTTCTGAAATGAAAGAAAAGGGAGAAATCATTAACATAACTCTTCCAGCAGGAGAAGGAAAAAAAAAAAAAAAAAAAAGTCGTGGGGTAATTTCTGTCAGCCAAAGACAGTTTTTCAGTGAGAATCAAAAATAAAACTTAAATGACACACTAAAAGATACACTCCTTTGTATTCCAAAAGGGAATAATAATTTTAAATGTGAAGATTATCAGTGAGATATCATAAGGAGACTTGTTCTCCAGAAGTCTCTAATACAGAGAAAATCAGCTTATTGTGATGTTGTCATTGCTCTGTGGCTCATTCTGGTACAGGAGTAGGCAAGACAAACACCCCCGAATGTCCCACCACACTTATTTCTAGGGAGGAGAGTCATTCCCACAAAGAGAGTAATACCTGTTGGGACCATTCATGTGTAAAATTTACTTGTCAGCCCAGTATTCTAACTCAGTAAAAAAATATAATTTATTTTAATGGACTACTTGAAAAAAAAAAACAATAACAAAAATCCACCAGCATTATCCAGTACCAGAGGAAATACAAGACCATAAAAATAAAGCGAGAGGGGGGAGGGGGGAAAGTGTTCCAAAACAAAGTGCTTAAAAAAGAGGAGAAGATGCAGTTCATCTAGAGTTTCTGGGTGAGGTTGATTTCATTTTCTTTACTTCCTACAGTTAGCTAGTGGGGATGAGGGGAGGGGTATGTGTGTTTTTGTGTGTGTATTTTTATTTTTTTAATTAAAATAAAAAACAGAGAACAAAAAATACAATCTTAGACGCCAATCTTTTCCAATTGAGGCATAAACTTGCCAGAAACAATCAAGAATTTGGCTGATTTTAGTCTTTTATTCAGCACATGATGTTTGAAGTTAAGATTCCATACTTTATAAGTTTTGCAGAACCCTGATGCCAAAATTCACTATCAATATTTGAGCTACATAGTACCAGATGTTTCCAATACTAAGGAAAGGTAAAGAGGGAAGCAGAATGACACACAAAGTAACTGATTGGAATATGTAAATTAGCTTAATTATACCAAATACATTCGTGTTCAGAGTACATGTGTTCCACCAGCAGTTCATTGGGCGAACTTGCTTATAGACAGTTGTACTGTGCTCATAAAGAAACTAGTACAAGGGATAATGCTTTTCAGTGAAAAGTGCTTTGTCTAATATCCAAGAGTGATCATGCAACTCTACTAAACCTTTGGATCACCAGAGCTGGATAACTATAGGAAGTCAGCCTGGTCTTTTTGAAAAGAGATGCATGCTTTGACACAGATCCCAAGTGAAGTATTTATCACAGGTTTCATGTTCTAACACTCTTTAAGTTAGGTTTTAGGCAACTATTCTATATTGCAGAGATGAAATAAGTAGATAAATGTATTAATTTTTATATATTGTAAACAAGAATTATTAGTCCACTGTATTGTCCCACGATATTTCCAAAGGAGAGTCACAAATGCCTGAAATTACCACCAAGAGAGCATAAGATAGGAATAATCAAAGATGACCCCCCGCACTGCAGAAGGAGTGTTATCACTCTAGACATGAGGCTGGAAGAGAACATTCAGTTTAAAAATCCACTACAAATTCAATAAGCTGTCCCACAGGTTCATTAGTATATTAACTGTAGTCCTTTCAGACAAGCTATCTGTGCATAAGGTCCAGGCCCATACCAACATTGCTAGCTACAATTTCAATTGACCTTACTTATTCCCTGCATTTTCTTCTAGAGAACCTCATCACATAATCTTTTTACCCCTTTGACTGCTGTGCTTTTTGCTATGTGAGTCCTTTGTGGTCTTCAGCAAGACTTCATTTTCATTGGTTTTAATGAGCCACCCCATTCAAAACATATTGATGTTCATATCCCTGCTGTCAGACATGCCCTGTGTGAATGGCCCCTCAGACAGTAAAGCTGCTGAATACAGAACCTATTACCTGCAAGGAGATATTTGAAAAGTCTGCAGATTCACTGTACCATTAATCCAGGTTTTTATTACAGCGTAAGTCTCAGTATTTTTTAACATCTGTTTCAGCAAATCATTGAACCCAGGGTACAGCATAGTTTTGAGTGTTTATCAGTCAAAGCCACCAAGAAAAGGGTTGTAAATGCAAAAACAAAATGTATGGCCAAAGTCTTGTCTTTACTGGCCACAAAACCAGCCCTCTAAGATCTAGGGAAAAAAAGAAAATCAATTAAGGCAATCAGGGCAGCCTACAAGCTGTGCTAATATGCACTGAGTTTGGAAAGGACTGAAACCAGGCAGATGTTATTTGTGTGCTGTGATGATCAGGTGTCATGAAACCAAGGAAAATAGGTTTTTTTAACCTCCAGAGCTTCATTTTTTATCCACAAGCCAAGTCTTAGCATCCTCAAGGTGCTCCAAAGGCATTTATTCTAATTTTTGCAACTTTGTGCTCCTCAAGGTCAAGCCAAAATGTAACTAAAAATTAAAAGCAAGGCTTAAGCACTCAAGAACTAAAAACTGGGTACTCTTTGGTCTGGGCTTAGTAATAGAATTTGCCCTTTGGCTTTTCATTAAATTAACTCCTTATTCTGACACCTAAAAAGAGGAAGGCAGCTGATGACACCACCTAGATCTTCTGCAAGAAATGGAGCCCATGATTTTAAGTGGGCAGGGGATGATGGCTAGGAGAAAAGTAGACCATTAACATTTGATGATTTAATTGAAATCCAGAAATAAAAACTATTTTTTCCTTCTATAAAACTTTAAAAACTGCTCTAAACAATAATAAAATTCTCCTAAATATAAGCATCCTAAATGAGCTACATAATGTTCCATGCCATAATCACCACTGCAACAAGAAAATTGCTCAAATTGGTTTTCAGCCAGATTTGTCAGTCATGCTGCTTTGTACTCTGAGTAACAATGATCTGTGCAATTAATATCAAACCTTCCAAGGCAGCTCTGAGTTCTGAAGTTCTGTGTGCTTCTTTGCAGAAACTGCAAAGCCATTTTAGAATTTAATACAGAGGAAAAATGGGAAGAAGAGAGAAAGAAATGGGGTGGGAGAAATAGAAAAAAAAAAAAAAAAGTTTTGCAGCCAAACAGAAGCCAGGAAAAGTAAGATAATTAGGATTTTTTTTACAAGATTATAACAGCTTGAATTGTTCCCCCCATTTTATGTTTAATTACAGCTTTTATTGAACTCGTAAGAAACTCAGCTGCTGAAGTAATCTAAGGAGCCAAGAACAAATCATTTGTCCCCTTTTTTTCAGCTCAGCCAATATACACCCTCTCTTTGTAAACCAAAGATGGAGCAAAGCACTATTGCACTCTTGTTTATGTTAGAGTCTCAGATGTCATCATTATTCTCAATCCTCATGGAAATTTTGGGATAAGAGAAGTATGAAGAAGACACAGGGGCATAAACAGAATAGATTTTTTTTCTCTCTGCATCTTGCTGTATCTCTCCATTGCAAAATTATCACTTACATCAATAAAACACCCATCAGGTGATAATGAATGTATAGAGACATCGCAGAGGGAAAAATCACAACTCCAATACACACAAAACATCAGTTTCCTACATCTGATTAAAATTGTACACCTTATGCTGAAGCCTCTGAAGAGACATTACCTCACTGGAAATGCAGAGGTGGGAGAGGAAGAAGTATGTACAGCACCACTCCTAAAGAGCATTCCAATATGCTAAATACTGGTTACCATCAAACCTTAAAGCATAATATCTAGCATGATACAAAACTGCCGCTACTTAATATCTGTGACCAGATCAAAAATTAAGCCTGCATACAGTATATGTATAAAATATTAGCAGCATATGGGAACAAATAGGAGGCCATTGAACAGTCTGCATGTACATGTCACATGTCATTTTTAGGCTTTGATCCACAACTCTGGTCCATGTGGACAATCATACTGAAATCAATGAAATTTATATCAATAAAAGTTTGTGGTTTGGGACAGTCACAGCCCAATAGTAAGAAAACTGATTCCAAAAGCAGTCATTGGCATTCAGGCTGTGCAAATGAGACTTTTCTTTCAGGAATTCTGGGTATACAATTGAAAAAGAGAAAAATGAACTCTCCTTCATATTGAAAGTTAAAAACCAGCTTGAAGGAAAGATACACACACTAATACACTACCACTTACAGAGAATTTAATTTCTCATCGATTCAATTCTTGTCTGCTGCTGTCTTCTTCACGATGTTCCTCCCCAGCCTCAAATATCCTCCCAAAAAGGAGTACTAGAGTTATTTGTCTGCAGAAAAGTGTCAATGAAACACTCATAGCAGCTGGAGAATCTAGCAGGAATTTTACCTATGACACCTTCATAAAATAATTCTTATCCAAAGAGACAAATATTCCGTTTTAGCCTGATTTAGCTTTTACCGGAATTCAGCTAAAGAGAAATCACCCTGATGCCACATGTTTAGGGGGGGGAAAAAAAAAAAAAGAGGAAAAGCAAGTAAATAAACAAGGCAATTTTCCACTAAGACTGAGGAAACAAACACAAACAAATTTCTGAGTAAAACAAAAAAAAAGGTAGTTGAACAAAAAATCTGTGTTCATTAGTCGTAGAGTGCAAAACAGAACAATAACTACAGATTCGCTCAAAATCAGGCATTCAAGGAGGGAACCAGTTAGAGTTTTCTAACAACTTTAGCATAGCAAAGACAGTTTGTGAGTTAAGAAAAAACACTTGAAGGTTTTGTGATTACATATCTTTGACAATCAAAAATGGGTACCCTCCAGAAGAAATAGCTCAGGCAGTAATATTTAGGCATGAAAACAGAAGTTGACGAAACAGGCCTTTGCAACATGTTCAGCAGAAATCAGTTCCAACTGTCCCCTCAAACGTGTCATCTCAGCCTTTTGGTGAGACACAAGGTTAGCCATACGCCTGACACTTGACTTTTTCCTTTGAATGTTCTAAGCAGATGACTGAATTTTCCAAATACTTAGGTAATTAAGAAAGGGGCAAAAGACCTTCTGATAATAGTTCTTATTCTTCAGAGAACTATTAGATCACTGTTAATAATGGCCAACTTTATCTTAAGACACTCCATCTCAAAGAGTGTTCTACAGTTAAAAAGAGAAAGAGCAACTCTTTCCTGCCCCTACCTAATTGCATCAGTATTTTCAGTCCTTGGCATTCATCGCTCTGCATTTTTCACTTTTCCCATAGCATTTACATGCACACCTTGCAATAACAGAGTTTACAAACCAGCTAGCTCATCCATATTCCCACCCAGCTGTGGGGTTAGCTCATATTTACAATAGCATTGTATTTTAAGACCTTTATTTATTAGAGGCTGTCAAAGTAAATTGGGAAAAGAACCATTAAAGAGTAAGAAACCTCAAGTGGTGCTGAGAAAAAAAGTTCTGAATATGAAAAAGAAGGCATAACTAGTGGGTATATAAATTGGAGACTTCACAGCAAGTCTAGTTTAGCCATTCAGAGATTTGCATTGTCTGCACCGTGCAGCCTGGTGACAAAATCAGAGTGGTCCTCTGGGCATAAAATCTTCCATTGTCTATGTGATAATA
The DNA here is from genome assembly GCA_013397135.1 of Pachyramphus minor. Classification (NCBI taxonomy): domain Eukaryota; kingdom Metazoa; phylum Chordata; class Aves; order Passeriformes; family Tyrannidae; genus Pachyramphus; species Pachyramphus minor. The sequence continues at coordinate 115,820 of VYXB01002718.1, forward strand.
CCACTCATCTTCCTGTTGATCATTTCAGATTTTATCTTCTCTCAGTACATTTTATTAGTCTTGGATTTCTGGAAGAAATGGAGCAGGAGGCAGAATACATCCTCAGACTAGAGAAGCAATGACACATTTACTGAGCTGTACAACAAATCACAAGAGCATCATGCTGCAGCCAGCTCCACTAGGGGAGAAAGCAAACATCCCTCTCCATGCCCCAGAACACCTGTATGCTTGAAACACTTGTATGGCATGAAATGGATATGAATCTGACCCAAGGAATTCTCATCAATGAACAGAAGAACACCAAGGTTCACTTTTTCAGCATTATATTTACTCTTGCCTGTGAAGATGTTAAGCATGAGATACCATTTTCTACTTACACCATTATATATCTAAACTTATGGCCCAGTTAAATCTTGGCCACAATCACTTGTGTATGTAGGTCTCTTGGCCCATTGATAGTCAACAAGCAGCCATCCTTATCTATATCAAGTCTCTTATAATTTATAATGGTTGCTTATTATAAAAATCTTTCAAAATGCGCTCAAAAAAGATTAAATGTTAATTTATCCACTTTAGTATATACACAATTAAGCTAGAAAAAAACGACAAATGCTTTTTGACTCTATTCAATATTTGCATCTGTCTTACGGAAAAAGATATCTCTTAATAACTTGCCATTCAATTTAATTTTCCCAAACATTACTAGAAGCTGTTAAGCTTGAACTCTTGCTCAGGTATTTAAACATTCTGCAGTGTCATTATAGCCAAACTCTGCTCAAATGAAATATCACTACCTTTTATGTCCCATAAGAATTTTTAAAATCAATAATTAATAATATTAAGATGATGAGAAAAGCCAAGCTTCTCAGTATTCATTAACTTTGAACAGATCTAAATTCCTTTAATTTTTTTAAACTGGGAAGAAGATGGAATATCAACTCTATAAATATCTGGAAGGATTTTTCAACAGGCTTTCATTTATACTCACATGGATCTACTCATGCATTTTTCAGCAGGACACACTGTAGTTTCAGAAGGTCCAAGGAAAAGTTAATTTTCTAATAACTTCTAGGCTGTATTATTACTTAATGAGTCACAGCTTACACTCCCCTTTCTTTAGCATCTCAAAACAGGTCTGGAGCAAAATACCCTCCTTGTCCTAAAGTGGAGGTCTAGAGTTTCTGCCCTTTACTTACCAGAGGTAGCTCTCACATGTCTTCAAAACCTGGGAAAAAGAAAAACAAAAACACAAGAAACCACAAAAACCCAGACCCCAAAAAACCCCACCTCCACAGTTAAATTAGCATAGCTATAAAGTAAGACTGTTGCTTTTCTCTCTTCCTGAGACTCACCTTCAACAGGCCAATGCTGATGGTAACACACATCTGAGTGAAAGCAGCTAACCTCTTCCCAAACACACGTCTCTTTCCAGTCAGATATCAGCAACTGCCAGCCTTGTCTTTGTGCCATGGAAATGCTTGACTAGACATAGCAGTGAGTGGGGAAAAGGTGTCGTTCTAAAATTCACTCAGTCTCGTCTTCTCCATTTTTCCTATCACAGAGATTATTTAGTTTTTTCCCCTGCCAAAACAATATTCCATCAGGACATAATAATAAAATTAGGGCAACTAAAACCAGAAACAGTCCCTCTGTAGGCACTTTCAGTAAGGATGGTACAAAGTTGTCGCAGTGGGGAGTAAAAATTAATTTGCTAGAAATTCCTTTGCATTCAGTGTTTCCAGGATGAAGAGAAGAATAAGAGGAGCATATCTTGGCAAATGGGCTCTGTTCTGACTGCTGTTGCTAACCAAGTCCCATATGTGTCTCAGGAGTCTGCCCTAAAGAAGGAAATGTAACTCTGGGACAAAAACGGCATTTGAATTTCCCCTTTCAGTAGGAAAATCACATCTTTTACAAGAGAATGTTCAAGAGAACATTTTAATTGGTGAGAAAAACTGGGGTATGCTGCACTGGTAGCACACTGAAAAAAAAAAAGAAAGACTGGTTCATTATGCAGCCCAAAAAACCTTGGCTATAACATAGTACAGTTTGTTGGGTTTATGGTGGTTTTTGTGATAAAGCATCTCATCTTTTGAGAAGTTGTCACATGTGCCCTTGTAGGTGGGAGCAATAAAGAAGAGCCACTGAGGAGAAACTAGCACTTTCTTCTGCTTAGAAGGAAGGTGTTAACTTGCAGCAGATGTCCTTGGCCATTTGGGGTATGCACTTTAATAACAGAGAGTTACTCACTGTTTTGCTTATAACTGAAAAAATACTTCCTCTAATTTCTCCAAAACAAATGTCTGTATTAGAAAGCTGAGATAAATTGCTTGGCTTCTTGTGGCATGAGACTTATGAGAAGGGGGAGGATTTGGAGGGAGATGAAAAGAATAAAATATAGAATCTGAGAGAAGGATTTTATCTGCTCAAAAAAACAACAAAACAAAACCAAACAACAAAACACCCAACTAGATATAATTAAACAAACAAAAAGACACAACAATAAACAAGAAAAAACAACTCAAGATAGAAACCCAGGTTCTGTAACAGAATTCAGTTATGTTAGTTTCCACATTAATTTACCCACAAATGAGAAATCATTCTAAAGCAGTTGAAGTGGGTTTTGTAGGTGTCATGGGGGGAAGGCTTAGACAAAGTCTATTAGAGAAGACCTCTCATTGCGCTATGAGGTGCTTTCTAAACTCCTTCTCAGACAGGAACCAAGATGTGGTTGGATCCAATCGTAGCGTCAGATTTTGTCAATGGTTTAAATTGAAGGAATTATAGAGCTGTGATTGAACCACTTTTTTCCTGTAGGTTTTAATGACAGCAAATCAGATATATTTATATAAAATTGATTTATTTATTATGACAAGTGAACAGACAAATTACCTTAATCGGTAATACTGTGTATTTACTACAGAGTATAAAAGCTAAAAACTACTATAAGTGTAAGATAGGGTAGCATAATGTACTATGTCAAAGCAATTATATTAAAGCAACAATATCAAAACTAGCAAAAAGAAACAATCTTTAAACAGAAATTGGTGTAACTCACAGCACCACGACTGTGGCAGATCCTTCTCTTTCATTTAACTCCTGTAGAATAAACATGAAGAGGTACCCCTGCAAGAGTCGAAGCCTTTGTAAAAGATACTCCACACTCTGACCCTCGACTTCCATGCCTGAGAGCTAAGAGAGTTGTGGGTGTTTCACTAGTCATTCGCTTTTGAAACAGCACATCTCCTGTCTTCTCTCCTCCTTCAACATCCTGGCAGGATAATGGGCAGTAGAAGATCNACAACAAAACACCCAACTAGATATAATTAAACAAACAAAAAGACACAACAATAAACAAGAAAAAACAACTCAAGATAGAAACCCAGGTTCTGTAACAGAATTCAGTTATGTTAGTTTCCACATTAATTTACCCACAAATGAGAAATCATTCTAAAGCAGTTGAAGTGGGTTTTGTAGGTGTCATACTAGCAAAAAGAAACAATCTTTAAACAGAAATTGGTGTAACTCACAGCACCACGACTGTGGCAGATCCTTCTCTTTCATTTAACTCCTGTAGAATAAACATGAAGAGGTACCCCTGCAAGAGTCGAAGTCTTTGTAAAAGATACTCCACACTCTGACCCTCGACTTCCATGCCTGAGAGCTAAGAGAGTTGTGGGTGTTTCACTAGTCATTCGCTTTTGAAACAGCACATCTCCTGTCTTCTCTCCTCCTTCAACATCCTGGCAGGATAATGGGCAGTAGAAGATCACAAATGCTTCCACTTTGACCATCCTTTCCTCAGCACCACCACTTTCTTCTTCCAAGCTTATAACGGATGGACATGAGACTTATTAAAGGACACGAGAAGTTTGCAATCTGTAATTATTCCATTAGACAAAAGTTACTTTTTGCTGATCTTCTGGGCAAGGCACCACTGAAAAGAACAGCAAGGAATCTTGAAGTAACTCCTGCAGCCTCTCTCTGTTTCAATCAGCTAGCCAAGATGTTTGTTATCTCTCCTTTGACAAGTTCACACTTTACTGGAAGAGTTTTTCAGCACTAAAGAACAACTTTCAAACTCTTGGGCTTCAAACTTGAGAAAATTTTAACAATTTAAACTAACGTTAGGAATACAAGTACTTGACCAGTACAAAATAAAATTGCCTTTCTCGTCAAAACTCTGCCATCTGTACATCCAGTCATGCCAGGCTATTATAGGGACAAAGCCACTTCTTGCTAATCCTGCAGCATCCAATAAGATAATGGAAAGGTCAGGCATAGTCTGTTCTTTGGAACAACAGTATTGCTGTGCCATTGGTTACAGCTGAAGAAAAGCAGGTAAGTCTGTGGCCGTTTCACACATGACACGAAGAGCAAATTATTGTTAGAATAGGATTGTATTACTCCTGATTAAAACTACCCAGCTTGGGAGCAAGGACTGAATATAAACTGCTGGTGAACAAAAAATTTCCATGCACCTAGCTTTTAGCCACTGTGGACTATGCCTTCTTTACAGGCATAAGAGCAGTCTGATTCTCTTCTCTTATCTGGGTTGGATTAACCTTCAGTTTTAAAGCAATATGTAAATTCTAGACAAAATCAATTCTTCGTTTCTTATCTCAAGTAGTACTGGTTGTCTAAGTCAGAAGTAAAAGAAAATAAAAGGCTCAAAACCTTTGTTTTGAAAGAAACAGGACCTCTTTTTTAGCTATGGGTTAAAGTCCAACCTGAATCAGTACTTAGAATAACATAAAATTTTAGGTTGAGATCAAGTGGGATGGGTTCAAGAGGAGTGGGAGCTCCTTTTCTGCTTCTCCTCTCATTAGAGAAGTCAAAGCCATGATCTGACTCATGGACTAAGAGAAAGTTTCAGGTAATCAACAATTTTTCTGAATGCTGTCTCACTGACCACAGGTGGGGAATAACAGCTGTGGTCTCCCAGCTGTACAATGCTGGCCATACACCTATTACAGGCAGTACTTGCAGCATGAGTTTGTATCTGATCAAGGTACATAAACTTTTGGGGTTGATTCCCTGCACCCGTAAGTCAGTCCCAAAGGTAAAAGCTAAAACACAAGGGGAAATTGATTGACAAGGTATTGATGATGTAAAGCAGCTGAGAGAAACTGGAAAATATTTCCTGAAGGCAAGTGATCTCCACAAAGCATTTCTAAAACAGTCCTTAAAGAAGCTCTGGAATGGCTGTATTTTCCCTCCTCTGCCCTGTCCCAGGCTTCTTCTCTAGCTGCATGGAGGATATAACAGAATCAGCGTGATGTTTTTTTCCAACAGTATAAAACTCACATTTTAAAAAGTAACAAAGTAAAGAGATATCTCTTTTCTCTAATAGTGTTAATGATTTGTTTCCAGGAAGACTGCAGGTGTCAAGCACAGGGAGATTTAGAAGAACTTTTAGTATCGTCATGCACCATATCTTGCAGGGAATTAAGTCTTCCCTCCAGATGACAACATTACCACTCCAGTGTCACATGCTTCCTTCTGCTTGATCAAACCTAGTGGCACTTACAAAACTGAAAAGAAATACCTGAACAGCTCAGGGAAAGACACATCTACATTAGTAGAAGCGAATTAGATACTCTGGATACTTCTGTCTGCAAAAAAAATACCAGAGTACAAAAATATGCACTAAGAGGAGTAGTCTTCCACATGACAACACATCCTCTGGATGATCCTGGAGACAGGAGTAACAGGGGAATAACACATATGACTACAATGAAGATTCAAGACACTGGAATAAAATGCAGATAAACCAAATGGAAAAAAGTAAAAGGTGCACAACAGTTGTAAGCTTTTCCTTCAACCTCTCTGGCTCTCTTCATTTTCTCTGCACATTCCTGGACAAGCAAGACAAAGTCCTCAAAAAAGCAAAAGATTACATCAATATGAGCCAGTGGCTGTAAACTGCCCTATTAGAAGAAATAAAGACACTTTTCTATAACTGTTTTAACCTTCGCAACTATCATCTTCCAAGAATCACTCATATAATAAACCAATAGTCACCTGTTAGAAGTGTCAGTCGATCAGGACAAAGTAACTGCCTGACAAAAGACTGTTAAGAAGGTGACTTTCACTTCACATACAGGAGATTGTTAGGGTTTTAACCAGTGCTCCACAAATCAGCCCTACCCCTCTCTAGGGCTAGTTTAACTATTGGAAAATATGATCCTACACACATATGTAAAAAATCATACCACTTCCACATACAAATTTAGCCTATTTGGGAGCTTTCTATTACACAGAATAGTGACAACAGCAAATCCATAGCTACTTGTCCAGGCTATGTGCACATTTTATAGGTTCTCCATTTTTCCTACTGTTATTTGGAAAAGAACTGCAGACCCTTGCTCCCACCTGGCTTTTTAGACTTGGCAGGTATCTTAACGTCCTCTCTAGGCTCTAGTTCAGTGCCTCTTGGCTGGCAGTGTGCAATCACTCTGCGCAGCTGTTTTTTTCCCCACCGTTTGTCAGTACACGTGCTCTGGGCTTCCTGCTGCCATCTGGCAATCAGTGTGAGATCACAGCTCCTGGTCCCAGGAGGAAGGCACCACAAGACAAGGTCACAGATAAAACAATATCAGAATACACAAACCTTTGTGTAGCTGCGCCACATGCTGTTTGGCATTCCTGTGACCCAGTTTTTACCTTTTTGTAGTAATTCAATCAATGATTTTGCTACAGTAGATAAGCATGAAATGAATTTTTCAAGGTTGTTTACCGAGACGGCAAAGCCATACATCTCAGAAAGTCTTGTAGGTCCTAGTGCGAGTCAGTTCATTTGTATTTAATCTTTGGCAGGTGATTTCATCTAGCATCAAGACCGAATTGCATATAATACTTTTCTTTAATCAGAAATAATATCGCTGATGTCTTCTTATTGCTTCTTCAGAGTTTAATGAGCATTTCTGCTATGGCTACTTCAAATACCTGGAGGATACTACATCTCTTTAGCATTTTCACTATGCCCCATTTCTTATGTACCTCACACATTTTGTACAGAATTACAAGACCATTGAGTTTGGATGGTGTCCCTGGGCATTGTTTTGCATAGATAAATAGGGACAGTATAGTAAAAACAATAAAACTGGAAAACTGATGATATTGGTACCCTCAACTTGCACCAATCTGACATAATCACTAGGGTGAAGGGACAGCTCAGTGTCACTTAGGTTGTCTGGACTTGACGAGATAGAGTCAATCAAACCACTCGAAGGCTGGGCTGAATATTTTAAGTTGCTGAAGACAAATGTGTACATTAATGTGTTTTAGAAAACAAAACTTCTCATTCAGCTCTTTATTTACTGCACCTTAAATTATCTTTAATCAAACCTAGAAAAACAAAAACTCACCAACAAACAAAATAAGTTTTTTCTCATTGTTTCCAGACAGCTATTTTGTTGCTTTAAATGTAACTTTCTCATAAGCAATAACCCAATATACTCATGCAATTGCTACAGAACGGCAGAAAGCAATGAAGTCTTTCTTTACCATGTGCGGTACATTCAGAATTTTTCACAATATACAGAAATCTTGCCTAAGAAAAATTTCTCTTATAGTAATTTTCAATGAAGCTCTGTGGAGCTTATTCCATAAACAAAATTGATCTGTCAACTTTTTATCTAGTGCAATGGAAAATTCAGATGAGAAATCAGTCCTTTTTAAACCTATCAAGCAACTTTTCCTCTAAATGCTGAGTAGTCATGGAAGCTATTACTACACTCTGTGGCTGAAATACTTTCTTGGTTGAATGGAATTTTCTTAATAGTTTGTGGTTACATTCAATTTCCAGTTCACTGTCCTTCCAGGGATATCAAGCCCTTCATTAAAGTAAACGTGTAGTTCAGACAGCCTTTAGAATCACAGAATATGCCAAATTGTACTCTTCAGTAGTGCTTACTTATAAAAACTTTATAAATATGTTGAACTTCTGTAATTTTGTAAAGGCACATATTCATTCTCGGAGTTGAGACTATCTCCTCTCTATTTTCTTTTCTTTTTTAAGGGAATAACTCACAAGAAACTCAGTTAAGATTGTATAAACAAAGTGACACATAAGATGCAAACCTGAGTTACCCCTTCAAGCTGTGTAGACATTCAAAGTCTTGAATATGGTACTGATTTCTTCACTAGAAATTGCGTGTCAAAATTTGAAAGAAACCAGGAAGCATCTGAGCTTGAGTCTCTGAATTATCCTCGGTACTGAGCCTGCTTTTCCTATGTACGTTTATTTCTAGTACTGCAACATTATTAGTGCAAATCATCATCCACACAGACACACAGGATATCACTTGTGTGATAAGAGTTATGATTAAAAACAGAAGTCTGAGAAAAGGAGAGGGAATATTTTTTTGCCAGCTAATGTTGCACATTTTCATCACTACTACAGAATTTGTCCTATATATCATACAAGATGATGAAGCCAGAAGAACTCCCTGCAGCCAAGACCTGGCAACAGGAATTTACACAGGCCCTCAAGAGTAATGAGGGTCAATTTATTTTATATTTCACTGGGAAAATAACCGAGATTCATCACATATATATTTTATCATGTTTAACATGTTTTACTGCAAGACAGAATCTTTGTAAATATATTTTCTTCTTTGCAATACTCTGCTAAATTTAACTTTGAACTTAATCAAACCTGAGACTGGTGTTGAAGAAAAGGCACAGCATTTTATCACACATGATCAAGTGTGTGCACAATTGAGTTTGGTGCTTAGCCACTAGGGACAGATGCTGGGAATACCTTAGCATGGTATTCACCGTGCAGAAACAGGTAGAAGAATTCTCTAGGTGGGAAGGACAGTTGTGAAAACTGGGTCAGAGGAGGTAATTGATACATGAGAGAAAAAATCAGAAAATAAATACATTTAAAGACTGAGAGTGTTGAGCCCTGTAGCAACATTAAGTAACAAAAAGATTATTTTCACCAGGTCATGTACTACAAAAGTAAAAGAGAAAAGTTCCTAGCTGACTATCCTACACATAGCATTTACCTGGATTTATAAAGATGCGTTTGCTATAGACGCAGAAATATGCGGACTCTTCCTTCCCTAAATGTGCAGTATAAACATAGTGCAAACTAAACTGAAAAAAAATATAGTTTAGTATATACAATATAGTGTGTGCCAAAATACAGCATATACGGACAGTCTGCTAGCAGCTTTGTGCTATTTTTGTATTATCACTTTTTGCCTAATCGAATAGGCGGTTATTCAACAAATAGAAAATATAGCCTTTTATTAGACAATTTCACTCCCCAAAAAAACACAGAGCATGTTAGTTCCCATTTAATTTCAGAATAAGAAGCAATTAAGAAGTGCAAAAAACAAGCCTAGGAAAGAGGAGAATGGAAAACTTCATTTTCTTTTTTTTTCTTTTTAAATTAGAAGAAATTAATGTAAAATACACAATAACAGTTGTCATGCAGAAAAATGAAGGATGGAGTTGGTCATATTCATTGGCAACACTGTTTTTAAAAAAAATTACAAGTTTGAACTAATACCTGCGAAAGTGTTTGTTCTGCACAGTGAAAATCCATCCATCAATATCCTTGTGATATTTTCTGTGCTGACTTGCTACCGTCCCATATTTACTCTAGAATTGGGGAACAAAAAAAAAAAAAAAAAGAAAACAAAAACAAACAAAAACTATGCACATGTATATCTGAACAAATTTATCTCTAAAACAGATTTCTGTATTAGTTACCTTCTGTGAACAAGCACCTCACCTGTTAACTTCATGCATGCAATTTTATAGGACAGACTAAGATCCATTCTCTGTGGATCCCAGCACCAATTAAAATTGCAGTCCTGGTAGCTACAAAACTACAGATGTAAGCATTAATTTGATCTGCTTACTGATATGAAACCCATCTTTACTTAAATATGAACATAGAAATATTGATTCATTGCTCATGAGTTATGCTTTCACTATGAAATCTGAAGTCATATTTGTCAGTTTGGAACAAATTAAGATGTTAAATAGCAACAACAGCTCTTCTGTATCTAGACAGATAAAAAACCTGGCTTTTTGAGAGAAGGAATGATATTCCTACATATATTCTTATATTCACTGTACTTTTATAGTATAGATTTTCACACCAAGTCTCCCAAACTGGCAAATCTTCCTTATTAAATCAAGTTCCAAAAAAAGAATTAGATATAAAGTATTCAATGATAATAAAGTTTTCTGCTTTAAAGCTATGACCAGGGGAATAAGCACTAACATTAGGCCTTACTCCAAGAAATGAACAAAAATGAACAAAAAATGAACCAAAACCAAAAAAGTAAAATCGTTTGGAATAAGAAGCATGAACACACAATTTCTTAGTTAATTTTACCACTTGATTTTCACAAACATTCCTTGTATAGCAGCCATTTAATCCTTCTCAATCCCCTTCTGTTAAAATTATTCTTCACATATTATTGCTTTTTGTCCTCTCCCTTTTTATGGTATATAAAATCATACCACCAGATCCAACAAGATGACAGCCCCGGCCACAGCCACAAGCAAGAGCTTGATTTTCATTTAGCTCTTCATCAGAAAAAGAAACAGACCATTCAAGATTAGAATAGAGGTGAGAAAGACCCTAGTGCAGCTATATAATCAAAGTTATGTAAAATTTATTCTATACCAGCTTACATAAGGAAGTCTTACGATCTGGAAGTAAGTCACACACAGGGTTGCACAGTGCACTGGAACAAAGTAAACAGCTATTTGCAGCCCTAACCCTTACCTATTTGGAGCACATGCCCCCATTAAATATCTTGCGTGGCTTCCCTCTTTGCTTATCTGAAGTCATCGTGATTTTGCTGATCTCTAAGCAATACATGCAGTTAACAGACAACAAGGTCTCCATTTCTATGCTCTGTAAAACATGTTCCTTTAACAAGTCATTTTACAAAAGCAGCAGAGGGGTAGGGAAAAGAACAGTGTTGCTCTGTTTGAAATTGTTGTTTGGTACTTTGTTTCATTATTTTTTCCATTAATTAGAAATTATAAGACAAAAGGGGAAAGAAAGAAATCTATAATATTTATTTTTGGATTTCAGTTGGTCAGTTGAGTATCACTCAACTGTGAACCCATACTTGCATAATAGGAATTTAAGTTCTGCATGTTCAGCCAATCTTTAGCCAAACATGCAGTTAAGAAGGAAAAATAGGAAGAAGATGAAAGGGAAATAAGAACAGAATAAAGGTGTTCATTCCCAAGGTGGAAACAATCATGTTTCATCTTCTTATCTGAATGCCATTTTAAAGCCTGTATAAAAAAAGTCTGCCCTGATGAGGGTCTTTTGCTCCTCAAGGAATTGCAGAGGAACAGACACAAAAGGCATAAACACATCGGTTTTTGTTTTCGCATTCCCCATGCTACAGTAGCTAGTACAGAGAGACTGACAATATTTTGATGTAGAGACACATCTATGGAGTCAGAAAAAACCCTGAAAGGTGTGTAAAGGGCTCAATAGCATAGGAATATGGCAACCCCTAGCCAGTATAGCATTTCTTAGAGATCATACATAGTTGACAGAAGTTATACCAGCTTTACCTAATCTGAGCTAAGGCTGAAGTAGAATCTGAGGCTCTGTTTCTGGATTTTTGAATGACTATTTTCTTATTACTAGCATCAGTAAACATACCTCAGCAGATGCAAAATCAAGAAAGAAATTATTTAACAATAGCAACACTCAAAGAAACATCAGGAAGTTTTTTAAGTTTATTTATGTTCATGCATCATACAGGCAAAACACCCCAAACAACCCAACACCTGCTTTCTGTAGATTAGAATAGTGATGAAATAATGAGCAACATCCAATAATAAAATTTACCTATGCAGTTTTTCACTGTACTAGTGATGCTGTAATATCAATATTGGTGATTCTAATGTAACTCCAAATTTTAGACTCTATTGTCTTACAGAGCACAGTTAGAGTCAGAGCAGGGACTCAAGACTGGACGCAGTGTTAAGCATTTCCATCAACTTCCTGTGTGACATTGTGCAGATTGCTTCATCCTCCAAGTCTTTCTCTATCTGCCAGTCATTATTCCTTCCTCTTGCCATTTATTATTTATAAATCACTCCATTTCACAAGGACTGATCATCACTTCAATGGGAAGATTAACAATGTGTCTAAAATATTCTGTTTTCAAAGCCTAGGGAATGCTACTTACTACATGGCTGTAGCATCCAAAACAGACGCACAAGGTCACTACAGATATTCTCAAGTGTTGTCTGATGTTACTCTGAAACAACCAAAGACAATGCAACTTTAACGTCTACAATAGGAACCCCAAGAAAAAACACCTTGATTCAAGGAAAAGATATGTTAACTCAAGCTTAGCACCATGCAAACACAGATCAGAGTTAGCCTGAAGTACACACCATGGAGCACTCCTCTTGACATCCCTAGGCTCTCATCTGTCCCTGATCCTCATTCATCACCTTTAGTCATACCTTGCTCCAAATAGCATATAGCCTACAGCCAGTCAGGCTGGATGTCTGCTGAGTTGTCCTAGTTTTATAGATTTTATTAGATCCTTTTCCTCCAGTGGCACTAGTGAACACAATAGCCTTCATCAGAAAGAAGCAACTGGCAGAAAACCCCATTTTAGATTGACACATATTCAAAGTTGTGTATGACTGAGAGCAAAATCATTAAACAAATAGTGTGCTAAATCACAAATAGCTCTCAACCACAGACTCAAAGAATAATTTAGGTTGAGAGGGACCTTCAGTGGCCACCTAGTCCAATCCCCAGTTCAGAGTAGGTCTAATTAGGTCAGACTGCTCAGGGCCTTGTCCAGGGTCATGAACACTTCCAATGATAGAAATTCCCTCACTTCTTCTGGCAACTTGTGTTCAATCGCTTCTACCATGTAAAAGTTTTTCCTAGCACCCAGTCAGAACTTCCCATGTTCCAGCTGACATACACTGACTCTTGTCCTTTCACTGGATTCCCCCAAGATGAATCTGACTCCCTCTCACCAGTGTCCTGCAAGCAGGTAGTTGTAGACAACAAGAAGGTTTCCCTCAGTCATACCTTCCCCAGGCTACAGTTCCTGCAGACTCATTCATATGTTATGTGTCAGCACTCTGAATATCTTCACAGGATCATAGAATGGCTTGGTTTGGAAGGGATCTTAAAGATCATCTAGTTCCAACCTCCCTGCCATGGACAAAGGGACAATCTAGACCAGGTTGCTCAAAGCCTCATCCAACCTGGCTTTGAACACTTCCAGGGATGTGGCATCCATAATTACTCTAGACAACCTGTTCCAGTGCCTCACCATTCCCATAGTAAAGAATTTCATCCTAAACCTATCCTTTTTCAATTTAAGGCCATAACTCCTTGTCCTGTCACAACATGTTCTGTAAATTGTCCCTCTTCAGCTATCTTGTAGGCTCCCTTCAGGTACTGGAAAGCTGCAATTAGGTTACCTCAAAGCCTTTTCTGCTTCAGATTGAAAAATTACAATTCTCTTAGCCTTTCCTCATAGGCGAGGTGCTCCATCCCTCCAATCACTGTGGCAAATCTTCTGTCATTACAAACTACCTGTGATATGGCTGACTTTTTTCTGTGTATCTAGTCTTTCAGTGGTTTGTCAAGGGTGTCCATAAAATTCTCTCTGTTTACTCAAACTTCAAGTACAGAGGGAGAAGTCTCCAAGAGGTTACTGCTCATAATGTCATAAGGTGTTAAAATCAATTGTCAGTAACTTGAATGTTTTCTCTCCTTTAAAAAAAAAAAAAAGGGAAGAAAAATAGCTTTTCCTAAACAGGATTATTCTTTTCATTTCATTGTAGACATTTTGATATTTTTTCCTAAATGAAAACTAACATGACAGAAATTTTACTTTCCAGCATGTCCCAGAAATTAAATATTCACAAATATAGCTGATTTTTTCCCCTTGATCAACCCACTGGAAAAATGTCCTACATTACTTACCATTGGCAACGAGTGCATGATGGCATAGAATATTGGAATGTTTGTCACAGAGACTTCTCTGCACCCATGGACTCATGCCCAGTTTTAAATTGTCTAGCATCCTGATTACAAGGGTACCAAGTACTGTGATCAAGGAGATTTTCCTATGCAATTTAATCATTTAAAGCTGGGCTTGCTTCCATGACTGTAGTTAGTTTAATAAGTCCTGTGACAGTGCCAGAAACATGTCAAGGGATAAGGTCTGGATATGGAACCATTTTCTCATGGACATTTCTTAAACCACTATTTCATGTTTTATTGCTAATGCCACATACTGAGTTAGCCACAATTAACCCCAAAAACCCCCTCTCCAAGCATGTAGAGAAAGTTATCTGTTCTCATTAAGTCATTAAGCAGTAATGAACTAATTCATCTACATTTCCCTTTGATCTCACCAAGGATAAATTAACAACTTCTCAGTTGCCTAATTATCTTCTGATCCACTCTTTCCCCAAACAAATAATTTTAAGATCTCCACCTCTTCCTTGTAAACATGGAGTCTCCCATATTCCACTCTGTTCTCCTGCATTCTTTCAGGACCTATTCCAGAGCTCAAATCTGAATTATGTCTTGAGGTAGTAGAAGCAAGGGCAAAATCACTGCAAAAGCAGCAAGTTTTCCCAGTGTCTCGAAGGAGGTTGATTGGAGAAAACTATCCTTTGACTAGGAAAGACCTATAGGGAGAAATGAGAAAGAAAAGCTGTAGCAATGTGCCATGGAAAAAGGCATTCTACTTTTCAGTACAGAAAAATTTGGCAGCCTTCTCTCACCCTTGGATAAGGGTTAGAAAACACCATTAGGATCAACATAGGTTTCGTGTAACAAGATAATAAAATAAAACTTCTACCTTGATTCTCATCCAACACTGCCATGTCTGGTTTATTGGACTAGATGCTGTAGAAGTTCATTAACAAGTTTACAAAGATCTTATGGATGACTGTATCTCCTCTTCTAACTACAGGGTTTGCAGTCTCTGTGTGGAAAATCTTATTTAAGATAACATATCTGCAAGGATCTGGTGAATCAGATAACATTATTCTTCAGGTATTTGCCAGTCCACATTAAAGCATCTCTTGTGCTTGAACATAAATTACTGCCAACAGCTGGGAGACACAGCAATACAGGGTAAGTATGGACACATGCTCAAGTACAGTCTGAATGAGGAGATAAAAGCAGTTTCTGATCTACTTGTGCACATCCATTTGTAACTATAGCTATAGGATAGTCCTGAGTGGAACATTTATGCCAAGCAATGCAATAGCAAGAAACATGACAGGTACTGAGGTCAAACTTTACCTGAAAGGAGCATGACAACTTTCTGCAGTTGATGCAGAAAGATGATGCAGCAGTGATGAATTCAAAAGACAGAAAGTTCTGTAGTAATTCCAGATATAGTGCTGTTGTGCATGGAGCTGAGAAACTTCCAGAAGCTTCACTTAGACTGCCCAGCAGCTGCTGCCTTGGTTCCTCACATCCTCTTGCCTTCTGTGAATTTTATTCCCCTGAGCCATACAAGAAGCAGAAGCAGGTGCACCACTGTCAGTTCTGGTGCTAGCACTTGAGGCAAAAGATTCCAACAGAGTGTATTTGCTGTTCTCTCTTTCCTCAGGCAGGGCGATGGGGTCACGGCCTCCTGCACCAATCCCATGGCACTGCTCTGACTGCGGCGGAAAAGAGAGGGTTGAAAGAGGGATCTTGCTTTTCAGTTCCATTTATCCTTTTGCATCATGTGAAAAAGATGAAGTGTGACACTGCAATGTCAGCTTCCTACATATAAGCTGGATGTTGATTTTTAAAGTAACATTTTTAAAGAAGGGGAAACCATGGAATTTCCCCACAGCCATGAGACAACATTCAGAAAAGCCAAGTCTTTTGATTTCTCTAGGCATCTGACTCACAGACCCCTGTATTATTTCTCTGCATTTTGGGGTAAGTTGCTAGGCTTAGGAAGATGTCCTCTCTGCTTGCAGTTGTCTTTCCTAATGCCATCTCTTTCATATGGAATGACAATTTTTAATCTACCCACTATTGTCCTAGGAAAAGGGAAACAGTTTCTTCCTCACTTGGCATTTTCTGCAGGTAAAAGCAGTTGGAATGAAACTGGTGATGTGGGTCTTGGGTGAAAAGCACTGGCACTAACTGTAGCGTAAAGTGAGGAACATTAACGGGTAAAAAAGAAAAAGACCAAGAACAGTTGTGGTCTCAGTTCCATTTCCCAATTTTCTTAATGGTACTGCCATCACAATTGGCAACAGAAGGGACATTGAGACATATCTCCCTAAGACATGCCCTGGGCAGCAGCACAAGTACTAACAAAGTCAAGGTTCTTACGGATGTGTGCCTTATGCCTGAATTTCCCTATGTGCAAAAGTAAAAACCTCAGTCAATGTTTTCACCATGACTAGAGCATTTTTAAATGCTGGCAGCTTGTGGCTTCTGCTCCTCAAATTCCTAATTAGGATCAATACAACTTCTCTATTGGGTCTCTACCTGTCTGTTTGGTCTCTACTTCTACCTTGTACAAATGCATCTAACTTCAAATTTTTACAGTAGAATTAAGAGATGTATAACAAGAAAATTATGTCTGCACTAGGTCCATTTCCTCAGGAAACCGATGTCATCAAATTAAAAGGAAAAAGCTCTCTGTGCAGACTATCAACATTCCTACCTTTAATTAATGATCACTGCATTCCACAAAATCCCTTTCAGACACTCCTGTGTATGACTTTTGCAAGGGGGAAACTGAGGCATCAAATATCTTCCCAAAGCCAGATAATACCTTTTACTGTCAGGAATAAAAGGAGGAAATTTCTTGCTCCAAATCTGTTGTAAAATAGGTATCATGAGTTTTTTCTCTATTGTTCTGTCATCACTACTCACTACAAAATCCTAACCATTGCAGAGGACCAGTAAAGTCATCTCTAATCACAGTTATTTGGCATTTTCATACACCTGGAAGATTTTATCCCAATTTCCAGGAAGCCACAATCTTCTGTTAGATCTCATGAGCAACAGAGGTCAGACAATAATTGAATCTAGAGAAGAAAATACCCTGTTTTCAGGTGTGATGTTCTACTCCTATAACGGAGTAATCTAAAAATGTGCTTTCTAGTACCAGTACGTTATCTAAAGTTTTGAGTTTTCTTTAAACTTTACTGATTCACACAAAATAAAATTTAAACCTCTCTCCTTCCCCATGTCTCCCTCTTAGTTTTTCTTTCACTGTACAACTGACCTCACAGTGTTTTCTGGCAACACACACTATATCATACATTCAACACTAATACTTCCTATAAGTTACCCTCTGCAAAGTAATACAGCAACATGCTCCTGGTCTCAGCAAGAGTTCCTTGCCATCAGCCATGTAAAATGCTGTCAGTGAGCAATATAGGACACACAAGGAATGCAGCCTGCATTTGCAGATACATATGCATGTGCAAAATATACATATTCAAGAAGTCATTCAGCGGGTCAGTTGTATTTAAGATGACAGAGGAAATATAAGAATTTGTTTGATTAAACATATGAAATAATTTTACTGTATTCTAAAACATTGCCTTCTGTTCCACACACTGTTGTGCTGGGCAGAATTTTTTACTGAAGAAAATACCTTTTGAAGGAGATGGCTTAAAGCTTTGCTTCTGAGGCTTCCATAGCTTAATGAATTTATTCACTCAAGTGCTGCAGGCCAAATGCCTTGTCTCCTTCCAAAGGAATTCAATGGGAGTTTTGGTTTACATGACACAGACAATCAGCCCATCACATAATTTACAAAACAGTGTGGCCTTCAAGCCTTCCCCGTACCAGTGACCAAGGCAGCCATCCAACCTGCTAATCAGGCAAACCTCCAAGAGGCTTCAAACTGTGCAGAACCCTAAGACCAGCGGCAGCAGCCTCTGCATTGTCAAGTCCCTCTCATAATGCACAGTGACTGGAAAGGAGCAACAAAACCCTTCCACATCAAAGCTGTGAATCTCCTGGGACACCTTCATGACAAGAAAATGTATACCTACTCTAGCAATTCCACTGAAGCTGCAGGCACATAGGAAAGAGAGAAGAGAGTCTAGTCATATACATTTCTGGCATGAGATGGGAAGAGGTCTGGTGGGGGAGAAGAGAGCAGTCTGACAGCACCATGCACACAATTCAATTGTCTCTGTTTCTGCTTCCAGAACCACTGATATCAAGCAGGAAGAGAAAAACAGCTGTTCTATCCTGTCATTCCAGTCACTTCCAGCATTAGTCAGACCATGCTCTGGCCTTCTTCCCAGCATGGTGCCTCTTGTTTCCTTGTGACCATTTGCCTCTTGACTTGCAGTCCCTCAAGCTACCTCACCTTTCTTATCCTATAGCTTTGTATCTGTGCTGTGACATAGTGTACGCTATCCTCACATGCAACAAAAAGACAATGTCTGCCAAGGGCAAGGGAGACTGATAGTTTCCTTCAGGAAAATCTGCATAGCATTTGGTAATATTAGTTAAGGTGACTTCAAAGGGAGATGTTTTACTTCTGGGGCAAGAAGCTATGTGGGTACTCTGTGGTGTTCTTATCTCTGGGCAAGTACATTGCACAGGTCCAGACCAGCAGCTACAGAAAGTCCTGCCCCAACAGCATCCTGTACATGAGGAGAGAGTTTACCAGTGGTCATGTCCACTGAGGAGTACAAAGGGAGAAGGAAGGAGGAAAAGAAAACAGGATCTCTCACCTCAGGTGTC
The DNA here is from genome assembly GCA_013397135.1 of Pachyramphus minor. Lineage (NCBI taxonomy): Eukaryota > Metazoa > Chordata > Aves > Passeriformes > Tyrannidae > Pachyramphus > Pachyramphus minor. Next base: position 134,544 of record VYXB01002718.1, read on the forward strand.
TTGCATACTTTCTACTTACCACTTGTGACCATAGTTGGATCTGCTTTAGAGTGCTTTCAAAAAAGAAGGCTCTGCCCGAGCTACTCTGACAGCTTACTTGCTTCATCATAGCTGCAGATATGAGCCATAAAGTGGAGGAGCAGTTAGCCTAAGGGGAACAGATACAACAAAAGGCAAAAGAGGATGCCATTAGTAAGTTGTAGGAAAAGAGGAGCAAATTGTTCTAAGAAAAATCATCAAGTGAAAGAGAGAAAGGGTGCTAAACAGAGTCGAAAGAGAAGACTGAAAAATACTGGGTTTTGAATAGCACAGTAGAATGTTCATATCAGGAAGGATGCTGGGAGACCTAAGGCATGGAACTGAAAACAAAGATATGTGGATTCAGTTTCCAACTCTGACAGGCTTCCATTTCTGATCTGACCGGAGATACTCATCTCTCTGTCTTCAGTTTTGTAGCTGCAGAACACCCTCCACTCCTTGGTGCTGCTCTTTTAATGGGGCCGCTCCTACAGAAGAACTGGTTCTGGACCTGTGAGTGGTGACTCTGCCCAGTGGCAGTGGCTGTGCCAGTGCTGTCAGAGAAGAGGACTGGCAGGAGGCTGCAGGTCATGTTCACTGCTTACAGTAAGCACTCACGTGCGGGGATGGTCTCTAGGCCAGTTGTGGGACAGCACAGCTATGCCTCTCAAGTGAGAAATTTCAGGTCTACCACAAGCTCTGGTGTTAGCTCCAAGGTTTTCTTGCTGTTTGGAAGGGCTTTGAACTTCATTTGTCTAACCAAGAGCATCCAGTCACTCCATTGGACTGGGGCTGAGGTGTCATATCCACTGTGTGCTAGATGAAACAGCCTACAAGATGAGATAGATCCCAGAAAAGCCCAATCCATCAATAGCTGTTCTGTGTGATATAAGCTCAAGCTGTCTATGCACACAGTGTAGACACAAGACCTTCATGCACCTCAGCCTTTCCAGGCCTCTCAGGTAGCAGTCACTGCACATACAAGTGGTTTGTTTGCTACAACTAACTGAGAGCCAGAAATGAAGGCAATACTGTGCAATTGCAAAGTGGCCAGCAAAGGATGTATGAAAAAAAAAGTATATTTGTATATACTTTTTTTGTATATACTGGCTGAAAAGCTGACTTCCTATACTACAGACTTTAGCATGTAGGATTTTCCCTCAAGTCATACTTATTAGTAAAACATACGTAGGCATCACAAAAAAAAAAGCTACTAAAGCCAAAACATCATCTTGTTCTATCTTTGTCAAGAAAAGGCACCTACCAACAAGCCAAGGAATGTTGTTTCTTCATGGCATAGATCTGTTGAACAAGCTCAGTCTAACCTGACCAAACCTAGCTAGCTCCCTCGTCCTGCCATCATGCACTAACTAACCACCTCCACAGCTGTCCACCAGACTCCTTTCAATAAAGCACCAGAGGGCCCAGTACTGATCCTGGTATTCCAGATGCAGCCTGACAAGCACTAAATAGAAGAGAATAATAAATTCCTTTGACTTTCTGGCTGTGTGCTAAAAAGATGTTATCTGCCTTTCAACTCATGAGAAGTCTTAAATGGCGTTCCTAAACTTGCTAGTACCCAGAAAATCTTGGAGAAGTGGTAGCTGGAAGTAATACTATTTTTTGTTGTTGATTGTTTGTTTGTTTGCTTATTTTGTGTGGGATTTTTTAGTTTGTTTTTTGTTTGGTGGGGTTTTTTTTTCAGTTGGTTACTGTTTGGCAGCACTTGTACTAGTTTCCCCTGCCAATATGCATCTGAGGCTGAGCCTTTGTGGAAAAATTCAATCAAAATGATACTGTAATTTCTGAACGCACAAGGAGAAATACATTATTCCAACCAATCTGAAAAATTTTGACAGGGTCCAAGAAATAGTTTTCCTATACTTGTGCTAGACTGCCAAAGTCTGGGGGGCTTAAAAGCTATCAAAATGTCAGAGTTAACATACACTCAGATAAAACTCAGCAAGCAAAATCTCTGAGCGTTCTGTCTGAATGGGACATGCTTCATTTTCTTGCAAAGCTCAGCAATTCCCAGACTAGACCAAGTCTAGACCAGCTGGATACAACTACTGTGGAGACCCATGTAGTAGTGGCTTCAGGTGAGGGTGGTTTTGAGGTGTTGCTCTGGCAGAGAATGTATTTTGAGAAAATCACTTGGCAAAACCTGTCTCAAAACATCTAGGCTCAAAAAAAACCCCACCAAAAAACAGCAACAAAGCCATGAACTCAACAGAGGACTTGTATAAGACAAAGTTTGCAAGTTGGAGATGATAGAATGAAAAATAGTTAAGGAAAATTAAATATAGTTAAGAAAGTTTATTTTTACTGACAGACCCATGAAGTTCCTCAGTCACATTTTGGCAGATGCAGCTGACTGTCAGACTTGGCTGGTAGCAAATTGTTCCACACCTCTTTTGTAAACAACTATCTGTTCAAACTGCTTATAGCAGCAAGAGACAAGCCCGTTTTCTACTGGAAACATAAAATGTTTATCCACCACCTGCTAAGAAGGCTTTTGTTCCTTGAAATTTGTCTTTTGACATCTTTGAAAAGCAAGTGTGTATTTTAAATGTATTTTCAAATAATGAAGCAGTTTTGATGCCTTAAAACATGTTTTCTTCAAAATAAATAACAGGTTTTATCACTTGAATTGAGTTTAAATGCTTGTAAAAAGGTTCAGGATGGAACACCCCAGAGAGAATAAGTTTTTCAGTTCCCAGAGAGCCATACTGTAAATCCCTTGCTGCTGATGGCAAAAAGAAACTCACGTGCATAACGCTGTGAACATTGGTAAGAGCAATTCTTCACTGTCAGGAGTTAAGCCTTCATATTTCTAGTTCAGTACAGCACAAAATGGTCATAATTGTGGATGTTTTTCCTATGACATTCTTCAATGTGAACATCAAAAATCCTTCTGGAAGGATCTCTCAAGGAAAACAAAACAAAACAAAAAATTCATCACAAGTCACCATTTACTGGAGCAAAAGTTAGGTGCTCTTTTGATAGAAAAACATTTTTTTCAATACAAGGCTGCACTGGCAGTTTTGTTTTACAGAAACCTGGAGCCAAACACTTCACACTACACAGGCAACATAAAACAGTCAACATCAACTAATGCTGGTCAGCACTGACTTGGGCTGAAGATAAGCCAGGAAGTATGGGAACAGGGCACTCTCAGCTCTCTGCCACCAGACCCTGTCAGCTATTGTCATCTATAATAGGAGGCTGGCAGTGGAGAATTTGAAAGACAAATAATAGCATATTGGCAAGCATTTATCAACAGCATCATTAAAACACTGGAAAGGGACTTTTTTTAGAAGTCTTCATCAGCTCTAACAGAATTCTCCTCTGCATACTGGCAGTGCTATTAGAAAGAATAGATCTGTGGATTTTAGAGCCACAGGAGAACATTGCTAGCAACTGTCTGACCTAAATATACAAAATCACATCCAAATAACATACTTTCAAAATAATGTCACTAAGGTCACATAATCCAGCATCCAAAACTCTCAAAATGGCAGTATTAAGGCTGCCTGGATGACCTTAATTCAGCAACCCTTAATTCAGGCTCCTTCAGCATTGCATTATGTGACTGCAGAGAATGGACAAGGGTCTTTAAACAGGTAGTTAATCAGCTTCTACTTTTACCCTTGTTCAACTTGTATCTCAGAGCAGCAGCTAACACATACCAGAAAAACCCAGACCCAGAACTGCCTGTCATTTTACAGGTCATTACAGTCCCAGAACAATGCTCTCAGTGACCCCCAGGCTGCAGTTCTCACAGGGGATTCAGAAACAGTGTTTCAAGGCTGAGACTGTAGGAATGGGAAAGACATAGGCCAGATATTTAGAACCTTTTTGAAACCTGACTGCCATTTTAAGAGTCTAAGTCCAAAACTTAATGGTGTATCACCACTTTTAACCTGTTGTGGCTGCAATCCTGTAGGTAAAAAAGTACCTGCTTCTGGTTGTTCACAAAAGAGTTTGTGCCCAGGCAACACTATGTTCCTTAGCAGTGATCTCATAACTACACTCAAAAAAAAAGTCTGATACTTACTCTTTTCTGACCTCTGTGGTCCATTGTTGTAATATACTTATCAATAACTAGAGAGGCCAGAGGGAGAGGTCGTGTACCTGGCCTCTCCTTTATCACTCTTTAGCACACTGATCGTGGCATTCACATCAGACTGAATAGCTCCGAATTTCAAAGTATTCTTTCTCCCAATGGATTTGTGTGGATCTTTGGGCAATACTCGTATTCTATCAAAAAAGCATTTTATGAGCAGCCACACATACCAACAGTGGGACATCCCACCACAGTGTCCAGACACTTTGATACCACAGAGTTTTATGTGTCAGCACAATTATTTTTTGTTTCCGCAACATCTGATTCAACACAGACTCCTATGTTCTTCCCTCAAGTATATATATATTTCAGATGGAATAGGGCAACTATTAAACCAGAAAAGGAGAGTTCACCAGCACCCTCAGAATAACCTAATCTGAACCCAGAAAAAGAGTGTCATAGCTCATAGGATGGACAAAAGAGAACCTACTTCTATAGAAGTAAGGTAAGTAGCAAACCTCTGGTCCTTTAAGTCAGCTTTGATGATTCAAATATTTCACATATAAACTGAAGTTGATAGAGCCCTCTCAAAGGATACGTCCCTACTGCACAGCATAAGGCCATGCAGAGACACCCAAGCTAGCAAGCCTGCCATTTCCAAATAGTAAAAGAAACAGCAAATACACCCATGAAATGCCAATGACTCTTCTGGATGCAGGTGCTGGTAAATTCAGCAGATCAAAGACTCTACCTTTCCTAAGATTGGAAGCTGTCAGAAAGCAACATTCTATCTCTCCTTCCAATGCCCACAGACCTGGACAAAGCAGAACAATTTTTTCAACCACCAGCATTCTCACAAAGCCGTGAGGAGATTTCCTGCTTTGCCACCTGGTTTCTGACTATATTCATGCAACCTAATCCTCCAAGCTGCTGTGCAGAGGAGGATGGGATTTGTAAAGGCTTTGAAGACCCTAGGCAGGTAATTTCTGAGGTAATTCTTAAAGCAAAACAAAGTGACAGTCTACTTCCTGATCCGTTTTTCTAGGAAAATTACATTTTACGGCCAATTCTGGCCTTACACACTGACTATAAAATTAACTTATTAGCTGATTCAACTCCATTTTATGTGAAGGATTGAGAAGGATTGCCTCCAGCCCTTGTCCCTTTAACTCTAATTATCAACTGTACACCAGATTAAATTCAGAATGAAGTAGCCGGGTCAGGCAATCTACTTAAAGTTTAATGGAAGTTAATGACTCATTGATCAAACTCATTTATGTCTAATTAAACCCTTCCTGCATTATAAAAGAAAAGGGGGAAGTTTTATAATGCACCTCACTCCCCCCCCCAACCGAGTGTGGAGGATTTGCTGCATAACTCAATGGAAAATTCACAGCATCTGCCTTTCATGAGTACGTGGTTTGGCAACAGCCCCATAGATTTAAAAGTATAATTATTTTGGATGACTTCAGCAAATGGATGGGTTTGCACAATGCTGGCAAACACAATACCAATATCCAGCTGCACATAGCCAGATTGCAAACTAAGCCTGTACGCACCAGAACCACCCCACAATGGTGAAGTCCAGGGAGCATAATAATAACCAGACCTGAGCATGGATCTCAAGCATGAGCCTTGCTGGAATGAGGCAGCAGTGATGTTAAGCCTGAGACAGGGAGGAAAGCTTCCTGTTGCATGCAGATGGACTTCAGGCTCTGCTCATGCTTCAAAAGCAGCAGTGCACCTGAGCCATCCAAAGCACAGCACAGGCAGTGTTCAGCATTCATGCGTAAACACAAATGGCAAGCAACACACTGCACCATTTATTCCTTCCTCCACTGACTGTCCCCTCTGATTAAGCATTTTCTAGACATCATCTTGTATATAAAGATGTGATCACACTACAATGCCCCTATTGAGGGGTTATCCACCAGAACATTACTTTTGGCACAATTATTCAAGATGGTATAATTAAACAGGAATACCATGGCCTACTTACATGTTCATCATTCTGTTACATAGATTTAAAATTTATACCTTTCATGTGAAGAGACAAGAAATATTTCTACAGTCTTAGGCTGCTGGGGTACAGAAAGAGAGCTTTGTTTTTCCTCAGTAATTTGAAATTATTGATTCCTTACATGTTAGATAGCATTATGCAGTCTTTAAAATTATGCTTCTCAAACCTTTTTTGATGTATAGATCCATAAAACAATATAATGGTATAAATTACTCTGGAGAAATAAAATTAAATGCACTATAATAATTTAACTTCTTCAGTAATCTACATCCTTATCACTCCTCAGGTGTCTACCAAACACAAGATAAAACCAAATAGCCTTGCAATTTGTTGCATAGTTTAAACAGTTTTGTGCTGGACCAAGTAACAGGCTTTCATTTGATGGAAGGACACTCTTTCCTCCCCCCCACCATATTATTCTAGTTCTATGGTATTTTGCAAATCTCTATGGATCTCTAATGATAGCTTGTTGACGTACTCCTGCTTCCTGCTCATTAAGTCCCAGTGGAGTACAAATTTCACTGTCTTCAAAATTACATTTCTGCTTTGAATTCCTGATTATCCAATGTAGTAGTCCTTTAAGTACACCTATTTTCACTCACTGTGAGGTTAACATGAATGGTTTCTTAAATGGATATTACTTCCCAATAATGATTTGACTTGTCCCAAAGAACAATTTCAAACCTGACTGGTTCATGAGAGCCTAATAAAAGCAGCAGCAGGCTTTGGTCTTTCATACCCTTTTGACTGTAGCTCTTTCTACCACTCTTTGAAGCCCTGGTGCACCAGAAAAACATGGCACCCAGCACTCTGTTAAGTTGCAGATGAAACAGGCCTTCGGTAGCATCTCATCTTATTTCCTAAATGGTTTGCCAGATACATCATTGCTTTTTGACAATTTTCTTTTACAAATCTTTAACAGTTTTAACTCACAGTTTAACAGCAGTGAGTGGCTGTTGTATGGCATTAAGACATGGCTTATTTTCTGTTTTATAGTAAATTGTACAACCAGCTATGAATACATTGGGGTCTATTATCATAAATGGGACTGTTTGGTAATCCATTTCTCCACAAATATTCTGTTTCTTCATCCATAACAGTTCCAAGAAGTCAGTCAGTTCCCAGAAGTCTACAGAGGACCCAGTAATAATGAGGCTGTTTGTATAATTTGCAGTGGAAAAGTTATTTCCTCCTTTATTCCAAGGTCTGTTGGGAATGGCTTGTATTTTCATTGTTTCCTTTTGCTATTTGGCTTGCATGTAATTTAGCTGCAATTAAATCAAATGGCAATTGCAGTTTAATTTAATTGCCATTTAATTTAGCTGCAGTTGTAATTAATTCTACAATCTCTGAAAGACTTGGTCAGGCCTGACTGCTATACGGCCCCTTTGGGTTTCCAGAGGTAGGCTTTGATTCCAGACTGGTCATACATATCCTTGGCGGGGAAAAGGAGTTCTTGGTGACCTAGGCTTTATGATCCACCTGCTTCTATATGTGCCACCATATACACTCAAATCATCTTGATATTTCCAGCAACCTTCAAAGATAGGAGGGCTTATCCTAGTTGTCATTCAGGGAGAATGATACACATGAACACTTACAAATCTTTCTTTTGTAGATTTTTTACCAATTCTTTTCAGTCTCTGTCTTGTGACTCACTCATAACTCTTTAATAACATGAAAATAAGAGGGAAACCACACAAAAAGTGGAAACAAGAACACATGACTAAGGATGAATGAAGGAGAAACACAGACCATAAAAAGAAAATCAGAAAGAGGAATACACCAAACGAGTTACAGCTAGCAAGGAACATAAAAAGATACAAGAAAGAGTTCACTGATTGCATCAGAAATTTCTATTTATTTGTAGAATATAAGAGAAAAAAAAGGTAGGAAAAAATACCTTACTGTATACTTTGGAAGAACAACAAATAACATATGACACAGATAAGACTGAAATACTGACATTTCTATTCTCCTTTTAGAATGACACAATGGATAATAAAGGAGAGAGGAATATGGACCAGAATAAGGAAAGGACATCTTAAAAGTATGAAGGGAAAACAGATATTTTCAATGTAGCTTGACCTGAGGAAGTTCACCTTAAAGAATTTCAGGAACCATTTAAAGCCATCTCTAACAATTCAGAGCACAAAATGTTTCTCTGTTTGAGAAACAGAGAAAAAAAGAGCAGCACCAGCAGCACATGTCTAAAATAACATTCCAGTATTCATTAATAAATTTTTTGCCAGTGCTTAGGAAAATACCAGAAAGAAATACTTAAATTATTGGCTACTAAGATTGAGAAAGCAATACATTAATAAAAAGCAATATTAAAACAACGATAAATTATATTATGGGAGTTTAATTTGGTATACTTATTAGGATTACTGGGCTATACGGGAAGGAGAAAGACATAGATATGACATTTATGTTATCTACTTAAAATTTTTCACATAAGTGCATGATATTCACCAGTAAAGTATGATTCAAAAGTAATGTCAGAGCACGAATACTTGATTTTAAAACACACTTACATCCTAAGCTGGTATTTTCATCCTCAAGATGGGATTTGGAGGGATCTGCAATGAATCTAGTGCTAGTCAGTATTTTCAACCATGATTTAAAATTAAATAAAATTATATTTAAAGTATTTAGTGCAGTCTCCTGCTGAAAAGGATTGTAAGCACCTCAGAAATCAAGTCAGAACTTAGAATGACTTTGAGAATCAGAGAAATAATTATAGCAAAATTTAAATCAAAAGGGACCTCAAGAGACCTTTAGTACAATTTCCTGCAGAAAGGATCAGACTGGGTTGCTCAGAAAGGTTTTAAAGACCCCACTGGCCAAAACCAAGTATGGAGGCAGCAGAACCTGCAGTTCTGACCTGCCAAAGGCAATCTGTTCCACTGTCCTCAAATGTGAAATAATTCTCCCTTATATTCAGGCTCAGCTGTTCCTAGTTCCACTCATATCCATAGTCTGTCATCCTCCCACTTCTGTGAAGAGTCCGGCTCTCATCTTCTTGCTGACCTCCTCCTTGGTGTTGATGTGTCAGGTCCCCACAGTAATTCTCCCATTTAAATGTTGTTCTCCTTCCCCTTAATGCTCCCATTCAGCCTTAATAAGAAAAAAAAGTAATAAAAAGATAACCGTTTAGATCCAAGAAGAAGCGGCTAAATGCACAACTACAAAATGGGAAAGAATTAGCGAGGCAACAGAATACTGACACCCTGTTGCACTATATCAATACATGTGCTACATCAAACACATTCATTTGCTGTGCTTGGCACTTGTGAAGCTCAGGTTGGACTCACCCTATAGTCCAGTCATGGGAAAAGAGAAAATAAGAGAGGTGGAGATACGCTGGAGAAGACTATAATGGAAATAACACGATTTGGAAATTTGGAGACAAACCTTGTTAGGAAAGACAAAGACATTTTTTTGTCACATGGAGGGGCAGCCTGGAGAAAGAGAGCAAGAGGAACAGAGAGAAAGAGAGAAAAAGAGAAAGAGAGAGAGCGAACAGTGAAGAAGGGCATAGAAACAGGATTCCAGTCACTCAGTAGGTAAAAGTCTTTCTTCCTCTACTAAAGAGAGGAAAGAGAGCAAAGATCCCCTGTGTTCACTGTGACCATGACAAATAGAAATATGCTTGCAGTCAAAAAATATTAACTCACATACTATGAATAAACCTCTAACTACAATAATAATCAAGTGGTAAATCAGGCTGCAAAGCGAGGCCGTGGAATCTACATCACTGTAGCCTTTTAACCAAGGGTAGATAAATATTGTCAGCCCTGTTTCAGGTCAGAGAGGAGAAACAAATTATGTCTCATAGTCCTTTCTGTTCAAAGACTGAAAATTTCTTAACAAGTTTGATTGATATCCCAGATAAACCTCTATTCTAAGTAAAATCTGACTCATGAGGTGACAACACTGCCTTATGAAACATTTGTGAGGTGCTGATGTTATTAAGGGGATGAAGAAACAGTGGATGAAAGCAGTACCTAGGAGGATGCTTATGCAATGTGAATTTTCAGTGTAAGCATTTTTCCTTAGAACTTCCTTACAGTTCATAGCATCCTAATGGCATTGTTTTCTGTTTACAGAACTTTAATTTGGCTTTGGTAGAGTTTTCTTTTTACCTTATCTTTTCTAACTTAGATTATTCATTGATATTCAAGTGTTTATCATTTATGTTTTGGGGGGGGGTTGTAGAATATTGCTATATTCTTTTTTTAAATCTGGTGCTACTCAAAGCTTTACAAAACATTATGCTTTCTTGCTTATTCAGAGGGTTGGTTTTCTGTTTCAAGTGCACTTCGATACCATTCTTATTCTTTGCATTATATACTTCTTAAGAAAAATCTTTCTTTTCTTTCAAAGCTTGCAAGCTTTGGTAGGTCTTTTATCACAGTTACTTCACATGACTTTACATAAGAATTTGTATTTGAACTTCTATAGACATCTACAGCTTGGTACAGATAATGCTTCTTTGCAAAACCTTCCCACTTAAATGACACATCTTTTGTCCCAGTAGAATAGAATCCCAAACCGTGCAATAAAGGCACCAAGACATTCTCCAATTCCAAAACACCATATGTACCCTAAACTTACTGACTGAAAACAAATAAGGGACTGAATAAATTGCCAAGGAGGAACATGGAACAGAGGACAAAAACATCCTCAGTCCCACCAGCAGTTCCACCTGGAGTTACTCGAACACTTGGCCAGACTCCATCCAGACTCCAGTGCCAAAAGCATGTTCTGCCAATCAGAGCCACATTTACTACTTGAAAACCTTTTCCTTCAGCCTAACTTGGTTTACAAAGTTCTTATAATTTATTTCTTAACAGTCACAAGTTAAGTAGAAGTTAGTAGAAGTTCAACTTTTATATTTTTTTCCACGAGATAACATTAATTATGTCATTTTAGATGCTTTGTCACAGTACCTGAAATCATATTTTTTGCGTATCTTTTCCAATGCACTTCCCGAAAGCAGAAAGTATTTTGGAGTACAGTTAAAGTCCCACAGGAGACTTCGTCTGCTACCAGAACATGAAGGTATTCTGGGAGCATAAAACCCTCTCCATCCATTGAAGTGAGATGCAACTGTTTTAATCAAATCCTGTTAATGTGAGCTCTTTTCCTACTGTGAGCTAAGGACTAATTGCTACACACGTAACACTCTTTCACATTTATCTGCTATATTCTTCTGAGAAATGGTAGGGAAAAAAAATATAATCTTCATGTATTTTATTTGGGTTTGTAATAACCCCATTTTCTGATAATTCTATCTACAGAAAGCTAATTCACTTTGGAAACAGCGTCCAGTGTTTGACTACAAAATGATATAGTAAAAACACCATGTGTATTTGGGGGTTTTATTTCTTGTCCTAAGTGTACTATTCTCTCTCATCAGGCTGTTCCTGAAAAGATTTATCTGAATGCTGAGATATTATCCCAGGACAGTAATAGTTTTTATCATCCTTGGATGTCTTCTCTAGGGTCCTGTCCCCCCCCCCATGCCTTTCAAGTGACAATGCTGCATTGCCACTTTTCTTTGGAGAAAATGGCCCTGTAATCTAACCATATTTATCAGCCTGACAAGGTTATCCCATTTTGATTAGCAGCTCTTGTACCAAGCAGGCTTAACAGCAACCTTTAGAGAGCCTGACATTGTAACAGTATGCATCAACTTCCTCAAAACAAAGTATACATCAAAAGATCCATTGCACACAGATAAAGCTATTTAAATATCCTATGTATGTGGACAGTGTTTTTTTTTATTCTCGTCATGTCTCTTAACCCCTTAGGAAGACATGACTTCAGGATAGATGACATTATGACTCATGTGACCTTAGTGCGCCCACATCACCTTGTTGCAACTGTCAACTCTCCAAGCATGCATTCCCTCACTTTCCACAAGTTGTTTTCTGTGCTCTAACTCCTCAACACTGCAACCTAACCAGGAGATGCCATAAGTGGACTTTAAATGCAGAAAAAAATCCAGTGTAGCAACCCACCAGGAGAGTCTGTGACAGCAAACACAAAGACGCACCTGAAAAATAACCCCATAACAGTGTTTATGAAGTTACAGTATTTTTAACGTAAAGTATCACTTCCTTTTGCTTTTTATGGAGAAGTTCCCATCTGGAAACCCAATGTGGGAGAAAGATGCAGGGGACATCAATCCCTGCACATCCCTTATGAGTAATAACACGATGGTCCAGCCTGAACTTTGCTTCAGTAGTGGGTACTCCTAAGTTACTTTGAGGCACCATAAACATAACTAAAAAAGTAAGCTTTAAGTCTAGCTTAAGCAAATAAAAAGGCATCGAGACTCTCTGAAAGAAATTAACTATTAGGAAAATCAAAAATTAGCAAATCAAAAAAGCAGCATTTATGCAATGTAGAAAAGCTCATCTGAGAAGTTCACATAGTCAGGAAGGAAAGAGCAAAGTGGTAGAAACACTGTTTTATCACCCCTTAAGCCTGACAGCAATTAATTTCAATGGCTCAGAGCAATCAGGAGGACTTAGCAAAACAGCAAGATTTCCCTGACTGGAACCCCACTCTATTAGGTGATGTGTAACAAAAATACATCCCTTACCCGACTAGAAAATTACAGAGAGGCACAAGAACTTTGATAGATTAAGAGAAGCATAGAGTGACCAGTGAGTCAGTGAGAGATGTTATTTCATGAACTTCACTGCTAAAAAGTAAAGTATCTATGAGATGCGTATTTTCTAGCAGAACAATAGAAAAAGAAACCAAATCAAAGCAAGACAAATTGCAATCTGTAACGCAGATTATCTTTGGAGTATGGTTGAATATAATCCAAGTTGACTAACTGTGTTTTAATTAAGCTTTAAAGCACAATTCACAAGCAGTGTTGAGTAAAAAAAAAGCAACACTAATCTTAATAAGGCAGTATTGAAATGCAAAAAGTAATAAATATCCTTCAAAATGTTTTCTTTCTTCTTTGAGGAAATTTAAGCAGCTATGCAAATTCATGAACTACCACATTTAATAGAAATCAGTATGTTATTCTATGAAGAGTAGACCTAGCAAAGCCTATCTTTCTACAAGCTGTATATTTCCTACTCAGGCCATCACTTCCTACCCTCAATACCAAACTACATCTTCAGTCTCCCTGTGAAACTTACACTGTAGGTGGGAAGCTAGTGACTCCCATCCCTCTTTCAACAAAGCTTTGCAAAACCAACTAAAAGGGTCCACCTATTTCTAGAGTCAGAAAAACAGCAAAAAAACAGAGAAGGTTTCTAAACCCTCACACTTCATTACTAACTTTATTCTTGTGTGACTGCATTAAATAAAATCTCCACTTTGATCAGGAAATGCACAACAACACAGTTACCATTACAAGCCTCAGCTTGGATCCTCTCGAACTTTGCTGGAGTGGAAGCCAGGAGTTACTCTCACAGGAATGCACTCATTGCTCCTGTGACTGAGCAGTCCTTGTCGACCAGACTGGGTTTTGGTTTTTTTTTAAACCACCGCCTTGTTGGCATACATGTTCATTATAGGGTTTCTTGGACTTACATGTTCTTACCACTGTCAGACAAAAATTATGGTTTAACTATATCATTAGGTTGTTTTAGTTTAACTCCTGTGGCTTTAATACCCAAATTTTAAAGTGGCACTATTGCACCAGTACTAAAACCACCTAGCTTTGAAAGATTTAGTGATACAGAAGTTTTTAATAAAATTAAAATACTCTTTTAGAAGATCAATAACATCTACAGTTCCTAAATTTCTGAAGTGCTTTGAAAGATTCAGTAGGCTTCAAGCAAAGTTGTTGCCACAATGAATAGTCATACGTATATGCTATGATTTTGAGCCCATTAATATTGACTACATGGATGAAAAAAAATGGCTACTGAGTAATTAATAACCAGCTGTACTTTCTTATGACATTGTAAGGATAAAGACAATATGAATTTAAGATCAGGTAGATATTAATCCACAGAAAAAGCACTAAGTCACACATTAATTATGGCTGAGTTCATCCTTTTCCTATGGTGTCCACAGCCACGTAAAGAAAGGCAAAATCTTTGTTTCTTCCTTCATACAAAGTTTTTAGATCTGGTAATTTGCTTTCAGCAGATATATGAGCGACAGGTAGAAGAGGACAGATCCTTCCAACCACACAGAAGATCATAGATGGTCACATAGCCAGTGACAAGCACACAACTATCAGCCTGCTAACTCCTTAAGGTTGAGCATTCTTTGTAATTCCCTTTAAAGAAAAGGTATTTGGAGTTTTTACTATAGGAAAAGAAGAATAAAAGTTCTTGTGCAAATTTCCAGCACAGAAAAATCACGAGAATGGTTCAGACCTGATTTTTTTGCAGCTAAGCATCTGACATGACCAGAAATATTATAGCTAAATGACAGAGTCTATCAAATGATGGACTGTCATCATGAAGCTGTGGGTGTGAGAAGTGGAAAGTGTGTGGCATACTAAGATGGAAAGCATATGGATAGAAAACATATTTTGTGGAAAATACTTGTCAGGGGAGATTAAGATAACTGGTTTTGACATTAAAAAGTAGGATTTAAGTTGCAAGGTCCTACATGAATTCAGAATAAGTGTTTTCTTTTTATGATACAAAAGTGAGAAAATCTCCTTTTTTCTACAGTCTTACAGTTGCACCCATCTTCGGAATGACATTCAGTCTTCCTAGAAAAACATTACTAAACAATGTTCAGGTTTTGTTAGTTTTATTTTGTTCAATAAAGATTTTCTGCAAAAGTTTAGAGTGTTTTCAAATCTTTAAGACTAAGTATGAGCCATCTTTAAATTACTACTACTTCTACAGTGAGTTTATACCAGCTGTTTTCAACTGGAGAACATATTGCCATAAAAATCTCCTACAGTGCTCTGAATCTTGAAAGTGAGCATAAGGTAATCATTCTCACCTGTTCTTCCTATTCCCAGAGAAAAGGCTGTAGACAAGGGGAAATAGCGAAAAAAAAGAAATGCAGTAAGGGTGGGAAACAATCTGCATGTAGCTATCAAAAGGAGAAGGGAGAAATCAAAAAGAGTCATTTGTCCAGTAAAAGGAAGTATCATTTTGCAACAGATACTGGACAAAGTGATTGGAGTGATAAAAAAGTGTTCAGTTACTAGCCTTATTTAAAAACTCAGTTTCCAGTTTGAAGGAAAATCTTCAAGAAAATGCCTACACTATACAGGACGATTCAGTGAAGAAGTGACCTACATCACCAACGTGATCAATCGTGTTTTAGAAATACTAATCTTTTAAGAATGAAGATCACTCCTGATAGTATAGATTTATTTACATACACACACTTCCCAAACAGGTCCATACAGGGCTCAAAAGATCCTGAGCTACAGACCACAGTGTGCAAATCATCTTGGACAGGATGGCCACAGCAGACATATCAGGTTAACTCATCCTGTCCTCATGGATTTGCTGTTCACAAAGGAAAGCAAAATAGACAAGATCAACTTTTGTGGTTTAAGAATAGTAATTCCCGATTTAGTGCCTCCTCATTTCCCCTGAGTCTCTCCAAAACCAGATACCACTTGCTTGTTGCCCCTGCCTCCCCTTCCCCTCCACCTTCCTGCACCAGGGATGGAGTTGAAAACTGGAGGCACTAAAAGGTGAAAATTATGTGTTGAGATAAGAACAGTTTACCGGAAACAGCAATGAGATAAAAACTCAAACAGTAACAGGAATAATACAAATAATAAAAAAGGTTTAAGACAAAGAAACTATTTACATGGAAAGGCCACAACAAATACCAACCACAACACCTCAACTTTCTCCTGACCAGGAAAGGAATGCCTTTTGTCCCAGAAGCAAGAGAAATAGTCCCTTTCCCCCACCCCAGGCAATGACATGAGATGGTATCAAATAACATTAGGATCTTGGCCATGCCCACTCGGCACAGCACACTTCAGCCAAGAACTCCTTTGCACAAGTGATCCAGCCGTCTCAGCCTCCCTGGCAGCTGGGACTACAGGCACACACCACAGAACCCTAACAAAATTAATTCTGTCATGGTCGGAATTAGGACACCAATAAAACAAGTTCCCTCAGTGGCAGGAAGTTAGAATAATAAGAGCAGAGCACACAGAGTGAGAGGAGAAGCACCTCGAGGTACTGGGGCAAACAGGAGCCAGAGTACAGCTTTGCATTGTAAAATCAAAGTGTAAGAAACCATCAATATCACTGATTCTTTGGAGTTAAGACAAAACTTACCTTACAGCATAGAGTTTTCATTAGGTGACCACTTTTCTATTCGACTAGGAAGGGTGAATCTGCATTATTAATCCTGAAATTATAGCTCAAACATTATTCTTGACACTCTCTTAACACTCTTCTTGTCACTCTCTTCAGACCTGAAGCACTAATTTTCCACATCAAAAATTTAATGGATGATGCATCTGGAAAAGATGAAAGAATGTAACTTGCATTAAAGAAAACAATATTTGAATAAGCCTTTAATGTTAATTAGCCAAGAGTACTTTTAAACTGTCATATAGGATCTGCATCTGCTTACTCTCTAAGTAACTAGGGTTTGTTGTTTACTGTTGTTGTTAAAGAAACAGAAGAAATACCAAAATTCTCTTACTGGGAGCAACAAGCTTTAATAAACACACATGGGACACTCCCAACTTTCAACCCCCAAAGTTCCTCTATATCTTTAATCAAATAAACTGATCATATTCAGAATAACAACATACCTTAGAATTACTGTGGGTTATAATCACAAACTATACTAGTTATTTGAGGGTTTTTGTAATAATCCCTCAAAACTGGTGGGTTTTTTCATGTTAACTGAGAACCTTGACTAAGGAGGAAAGGATCAGGTCCAAAAAGTAAAACTGATGGCTGCCTTCGTTTACTGTCTATCCATACACATAATTTCATGGCTTAGAGGCCACATGGCATATACTCAAAATCAGTATAGCCTTAGTACTGTTCAGAAAGGATATGATCTGAAAGTATAATAGATGCAGTTGTCCTAGCTCCGATAGCATTAGCTAGAAATACTGAACTATAAAATGTGGAACTTTTTCTGTATATGTTCAAAGAAAAATCCAAAAATCAATGTTAAAAAAATCCAATAAAATTGCTTTTAGGTTATAACATTTTTCACAACAGAATGAAAACAACAACAACAAAAAAGTATACAGCCAATTACCCTTATGAATTATCATCTGCAGAAAACAGATGGTAAAGAGTCCCCATAACAGGAAAAATTGGCTGGATCTTTTTTAAATGTGTCAAAAGACAATGACAAGAGCTTTCTTTGTTTTTACAGTTCTACCTCAATCCCCCAAGTTTTGCAGCCTCCCTCCAGGTCCTTATCAATGAATGTTGTTTAAATGAGTCCGTTTAAAATGTAGGTTAAGCCATATTCACATTGACTTATATAAAGCCATTTTTCTGTTTTATTAGTCACATTAGCATTCTATTGCCCTTTAAATGTCACAGGTTCAACAGTATAGCTGTACATATCCTGGAAATATTCCTGTTTGATGTAATAAAACAGAAAGCTACAATTTCCAGAGAAAGATAAGGTGACCAAAAACAGAGAGAAACAAACCAGGGCATAATAGCACAGAGAAAAACAACAGGCAGTAAAGCAAGATTGTTTCCAAGTGAAAGAGGAGCAGAAGTGTTACTGAGAGCACAGATTTAGAAAGACTTGTTTGCATCATCTCTATCAAAGTGTGGAAAAGCTGTCAATCCCTGTAACTCAGAGAAAGGAAGAAAAATGACACTGCACTCCCTCCAGATATATTCCTTAATCTGTTAGGGACCCTTGCAAAGCCACGTCATACATTGCAACCACTCTCATTTATTAGTGGTGTTTTATTTCAAAGCAGAGACCTGCAAAATTCCCTAGCTGTATGGTATCCAAACTAAACCATTTTCAGGTTTATCAAGGGCAACATAAAACCCACAAACTGGTTGGAAAAAGTTCTTGGAGATCAAATGAATTTTGAAGTCTGCAGGATCTGATCTACCATCTTCTTCTGTCAAAGGCAATGGAGGAGAATTAGATAAAAAATAAAATAAAATAACAAAAAAAAAAGAGGAGAAATGTAGAAGTGTGCTAAAGAGAAGATACAAGACAGTGACAAATAGTACAGTGAAAACAAAATAGTTGTACTATTTGTTTGTACTACTAACTAAAAAGTGTGTACTTCCTTACACTATGAACTTCCCATTTTGGAACTTCACTATGTTATTGAAGCTGTCCCCTGGTTTAAGCACTAGTGCAGACAAGCCTGCAGAGTGCACTTGGCTTGAAAATATCACCTAAGTCACCAAGTCCAGTTACCCACAAAGGAAAGCAGTGTACAACAAAATGGGGTTTTTTCCTAAACTGTCATAAAAACATCTTCCCTATATGTTACCACAGCCCATGCTGGTAGCCAGTTCAAGGCTGAGAAACACAACTTCTTCTTATGTCTTCTGTTTTACACTGTCCTGATCCATTCTTAGTTTAGATCCATTCTTTTTTTTAGGCACAGAGTAGCCTGTTTAGGTTAACACAATTCTGAACAAAGGCTGTTTTGCACATGCTTTCTCCCTATGAAAGTTTCAACTCCAACTCAGCAAAAAATTTGAAGCATATATGTCTTCTAAGAAAATATATAAATATTTTCATACACGGTACCCATTGAAAAGTTCATTCTCTTTCCTTCAAGCTGTGATTGCTCCTCTATTGAAGTCTGTCAGGTCTGCAACTAGAGTACTAAAAATGCGCTCCAAGGAACTGTTAAATCCACTCATCAGATGCAGTACAGTAACTCTGGTCAAAGTTGACTGTACTTCAGGATCTGACAGCCTTCACAATTCATCTTCTGTGATAGACACAGGTTGCTTTCTTTCAGATAGCAACTTCCTGCTTCGAGGTAATGCACAAATTCCACACCTTTCATAGAATCATAGAATTGTTTAGGTTGGAAAAGATCTCTAAGGTTATCGAGTCCAACTATAAACCCAGCAATGCCAAGTAGTCTACTAAACCATGTCTCTAAGTGCCACATCTATGTATCTTTTAAATACCTCCAGAGATAGTAACTCCACTACTTCCCTGGGTAGCCTGTTATAATGCTTGAAAACCCTTTTGGTGAAGAAACTTTTCGTAACATCCACTCTAAATCCCCTCCCTTGGTGCAATTTGAGGCCATTTTCTTTTGTCCTATCACTTGTTACCTGGGATAAGAGACCAACCCCCACTGTGTTATAACCTCCTTTCAGGTAGCAGTAGAGAATAATATGGTATCTCCTGAGCCTCCTTTTCTCCAGGCTAAGCAACCTCAGCTCCCTCAGCCACTCCTCATAAGACCTGTGCTCCAGACCTTTATTCCCCAGCTTTATTTCCCTTCTCTGGACCCACTCCAGCACCTCAATGTCTTTCTTGCAGTGAGGGGCCCAGGATTCAAGGTGTGGCCTCACCAGTGCTGAGTACAGGGGAACAATCACTGCCCTGGTCCTGGTGATCACACTGACACAAAGCAGGATGTCACTGGCCTTCTTGGTAGTTGGACAAATGCTAGCCCTTGTTCAACTGGCTGTCAATCAGCACTCCCAGGTCCTTTCCTGATGAGTGGTTTTCAGCCACTCTTCCCCAAGCCTATAGGATTGCATGGGGTTGTTGTGACCCAAGTGGAGGACCTGGCACTTTGCCTAGTTTAATCTCATACTGTTGGTCTAGATCCATTGATCCAGCCTGTCCAGATCTCTCTGCAAAGCCTTCCTACTCTCCAACAGATCAACACTTCTCCCCAAGTTGATGTCATGTGCCCACTGACTGAGGGTGCACTTGATTCCCTCGTTGTGATCATTGGTAAAGATATTAAACAGGACTGGCCCCAGTGCTGAGCCCTGGGGAACACCACTTGTGATAAGCCACCAGCTGGCTGTAACTCCATTCACCACAATTCTCTGGGCCCAGATGTCCAACCAGTTTTTTACCCAGAGAACAGTGCAGCTGTCCACACCATGAGCAGCCAGTTTCTCCAGGAGAATGCTGTCAGAAACTAAAGTCCAGGTAGACAATATCCACAGCCTTTTCATCATCCACTAGGCAGGTCACCCTATCAGGTTGACCAAGAGATCAGGTTGGTCAAGCCGGACCTGCCTTTCATAAAACCATGCTCTCTGGGCCTGATCCCTTGGTTGTTCCACACATGCTGTCTGATGGCACTCAAGATGATCTGCTCCATGACGTTCCTCGGAACTGAGGTGAGGCTGACAGGCCTATAGTTCCCCAGGATCCTCTTTCTGGCCCTTCTTGTAGGTGGAAATCACTGTGTCTAATGTCCAGTCAAATGGGACATTCCCATTTAATAAGGACTGCTGGTGAATGACTGAAAATGGATCATTACATCCTAGAGTGCCTTCCTGCAAATTGTGTTGGCATTTCTTTTCTCCCTCTTGTTTCAAAATCCAGGGAGAGGAATTTACACAGAACTACATTGATGTATTTTTCCAAACTACAGAAATCTTGCATCATTTATGCTGCATAAAATGCTAGACCATGGACACCATCATGTTCCAGAAAGATATTGCTCCACTCACCCTCTTCTGTAATTTTTACTTTTGTTTTTCTGTCCTTATGAAGAAAAAGGTTCAAACTGTGGAAGTCTGATATTTATATTCTCCTGTAGTAATGCAGAAACAGTCTTACCAACTCAGGGTAGCCATTCATCTGGTTCACATCATTTGGGAAGAAGATAGAATCAGAGAAAGCATGGCTACGTGTTTCTTAAAGCATCTCTACAGATCCCAGCAATTAGAAAAGAGGGAAGCAAGAATTAGTCTCTCTGGAGACAAACTTTTTCAGCTCTCAATTTGTGTACAAGTACCATAATCACATATGAACTCTGTGGTTACTGTCTGCTTATCTTGCCTAATAACTTTTGTCAGCAGTCTGCATTTTCCGATCTACATAATGTAGACTTACACTACTACTGTTCTCTTCCTGGGTGCAAGCAAATTAAGGTCACTTTTAGTCCTCTTTGTTCAATACATGATCTGAGCTGTTCCCAAGAAATAGAGAACTTATGAAGAGGCATCTAGATTTCTGTGCTGACACCAACCCCTCTCCAGAATCATCCTACTAATCTGTTTCCTCTTATGGGCCAGACCATTCCCTGGAATAATTTCAGAGTTCCAGGTCTGTCCCTGGATACATCTCTTACTCCCCGATCCTTCTCTAACCCTCCATCCAGCATTAGCTCCCTATGCAAGGAGATGCTTGGAAAGCAGATTAGATTAAGGAAAAAGCTTTCTCTGGTCCTTCTCACTCTACAGAAAATTTAAAAAGCAAGTCAGGAATCCCATTTTCACTTATAGTGTCTGTTTGGAGGTATAACAAAAAAGGTGTCACTGGAAACATTAGAAGATCTCAAGATCTCTGTTTCCACACTGCCACTGCCAGAGTCTACAACACTGGCCTGTGCCTTAGCTTCTGAAGAACAAATGCATTATCCTTGAATTGTAAATGCACTTTGACTTTTGTGTCTCCCAAGAAAGTTGGAAGGGTTTAGATGCCTATGGCTGGATACAGCATTAGAAGCAGTAACCCATCATCCTTTCACAGCACAACTAGAGCAGGCAGCTGTGAGGAGAAGCCAGCAATTTCATTCCCTATTCTTTACCACACAACAACCACATTCAATCTTGCAAAAAAAGAAGATGGAAGAACTTACATGTGACCCTAACATATTCCAGACAGCCATGATGCTGAATAGAAATGTCAAAGTAAAATCTACTTTTCCTGTAGTTAAGCAGTACAGATCATGCCAAAGACATGATTTTCATGGAACAAGACATTTTGCCAATCTGAATATCTCCTCTGGGATCAGCAACACTTCTGCTAATAAGAAACAGACCCAGAGCAAATCTTGTCTCACCATAGAAGCAGACTGGGAGATGAGAAAAAAGGCAGGGAAAAAAAATCTCAGCTATTAAAACAAAGCTCTAATCTGATTCTTCTGTATTTAGGAAAAGAGCAAGTGAAAGCTGATGCACCCCCTAAGAAGGCAAGCACTGTCATCACTGATCTTAGTCGGTGATTTGTGCATGCTTGTTGCAACACAGCCCTCTATACTGCTCCCTGGCAGCAGAAAGACTGTTCAACATCTGGTGAATTTAGTGTCTTTAGGGGAGACCTTTGCGGGGAAGGAGGGTGGAGCTTCCCCCGTCGTTCCTCTACCTTGCTTAGAAACCAGAAGTTGCAGCCTCAGGAGTTGGCTATGACTGGTAATGGAATGTCTGCATATAACCAGGTCCTGTGTGCATCTCTGTCCTTGAACGGATGGGTTCTGATCATAGGCTTATTATGCCAAACATATTAAGATGGCCTGCAAAACAGGTTTTTTTTGCTTTACTGGCACCACATGGGGAAACTTCTTCTATAACAACGGCCTACATCTTGGAATCTGAAGTCCTCAGGCAGAGACCCTATCTCATCATTTGCACATTGCAAAGTAACTAAGATGACACATTAAGGCATCCCTGCCCCCTGCAACAAAAGGGGACCATACCTAAGCAAGAGTCCTGCAACCTGGAGTGAGGAGCACACAAGCAGGGCTGCAGTGAGTTTACAATCAGTGATTCTTCCGTGACTTAATAACTCTCGGGGAAGGGTCTATCATCAAAACTGTAATTTACACAAATCCTTCCTACAACAACCTTAGTTGATTGCCAAGGCTGAAGGCATGAAAAGAACAAAGTTTACATTCACTATCCCCTGAGCATAGAGTAATGAAGAACCAAGTCTATAGGATCACACATGCTAGCTGTTGCTGCAGTCAGGAGCTCTCCATAATATTGCCATACATTTACCTCTTTGCAGAGGCCACTTGGTAGATTTATCAAAGCTCAAACAATGTTTAATATCAGGAACTTTGGGCATATAAAGGATTTCCTTTAAAGTGTTCTATGAAAGAATATAAGAGGTGGGGAAAAAAGTAGGTTTACTTTTGAAAACTGTTTTCTGACTCTTTTTGTTTTTGTGTGAAAAAGTAAGAAAATATTTATTCATAGACTTTACTAAACACAATATTGAGTAAGACTAATGCCATGTGTATCTATGAAGCAGAGTATTACAGAGAAGACAAAAATAATATTTATATGGTATAGAAATTGCTTGTTTTCATCACTGGCAGGGAAAAGGTAAAGGTAATAAGGAAGTTTAGAGGAGAACTTCACACAAAATAGCTTTTTTTTTAGTACTTGGGATCTTTCATTAAAAATATTTCAATGTGTGCTCTTGATCAGATAGCTGTATAAAATTAGTAGCAAGAGAAAAACCTCTGCATTTTGCTAATGGCAGGAAACTGCTTAAAATATACAGGTCAGTTGTAACTGATGGATTCTTATTCATTTTAATACAGTAAAATAAATCCCACACACTTTTAAAATCTACATTTCATAAAGCAAGAAGAAATCAAAATGAGCTCTTGCTGTCCTCCATCAGTTTTTCCAATCCAATACTTTTTTATCCTCTCTTCCTTCATATATATGCTTCTTTCATATATCTGCTTCTTTCTTTTTTTTTTTTCTGTAAGAAATTTATATTTAGAGTTTAAAATGGCCCATTTATTTGATTTTTTTAAAAAGTAATTGAAATTTCAGGCACTCAGGCTAAGGATATAAACACATCTCAAACGCATGACCAGCCTATTTTTTCAATATTAAACCCATGTTTTTAAAGTCTTTCACATGATTAAGCTGTGAATCCAAAATCTTGTTATGCACTGCCCTACATGTCAAGTAGCAGAAGGATACTGAGTGACAGTTTCTGTACAAGAGTTCCAGAAGTTGCACTGTACAAAACAGTTCTTATACTTAAAATTCTTTAAAAATGCATTGCAGTGATGAAGACAAAAACTCCTGGTCCTTGTTATACCCAATTACTCATTCAAATCATATAAAAAGACACTTTCACAAATACTAAGTTCATTCAGAGGAATATTTTCACTTGTAGACAGAGAAGCATTTTTCTCTTTCTAGTCCTTCTGTTTTAGGCCTTGATCTTATCAGAAACTTCAGGGCAAACAGAAACATGATCAACCCTATCTCCAAATATACCCCAGAATTTAAACATCAATAAATCCCTCTCCAGAACTTAGTTAACACAAAGTACATGTAAATTCACTTAATTCAATGGAAGTAACATTTTGTATGAGAACAGCCCCTCCAAGTACTATGGCAGAGATGTAAGCTAGTTCAAAGACAGAGTTATCAAGCTTTTTCTTTCAATATGAACAATATGACGTTGAAATGGATTATACTCCTAAATCTGAACTTAAGGCTACATTGCACCTCATGTAAAAGTTGTAGCAATTTATTGTTGCACAGAAAAAAATGTAAAATGCTCATAAAACAGCTCTGCAAGGGAGGTTTAGGGCAATAAGTTTTTGAATAAAGGATAACATCCAGGCCTAAATAACATCCAGCAACTAAAACAGGTGTAGATTGTCCAGGCACAGGGTAGACTAGAATATACAGCTAAAGCACTGCTATAAACAAAATAATCAAAAGGCAATCTTCTCAACAAACAATTGTCTCACTGGGAAATACGAGATTAAAAGTGCAAACAAAAAATGCAACTTTTGTGACAGAAACCATGTTGCGGTATATACCGCTGCCAGCGTAGCTCGCAACCTCACAGGGGCACACAGGCTTCTCCCCCACTAAAATGAATGGGGTAAGCCATTCACACCCTACTCTGCCCCCTCCCCCCTGCCAAGCCACCTATACTCAAATCGAGGAAAAATCTCTTGCTTTAAGCAGCCTTCCAAGAAAATTCTGAAACAAAGTATTCCCGAAGAGTGGCCACAGGCGAGCCAAAACAAACCATTCCTGGACAGATGCCAGGGGCGAGCCAGTTACAGCACATTATCACCTCGGTGCAACAATGTGGGAAAAGAAATGATCCCAGATGCGCCCCCAGGCAGGGTGGGCACACAAATAAGATGTCCCCGAACAGCCCAGTCTGAGCCTGAATGCACCCCTCCCTGCTCCCAGGAAAAAAACCCAAATCAAACCAAACCAAACAAAACAATAAAATACAATACAAAACAAAACAAAACAAACACCATACACCACAAACCCACCCTCCGCCCACTGTGCCACCACGGGATTACCCCCCCGCCGCCCCCCTTCTCGCCAGACTGTTCCTCTCCTCCTCTCCCAATTCCCCAAATAGGACTGGCAAACCTCCCTCCGTTCACTCCAAAGCTCTCTCCAAAGTTCTCCTGACACCTCCTGGGAGGCCTGCAGTGCCATGGGGGCGTGCTCCCCAAACATACATTATAATACAGCCACCCCCAAAGAAGAGTAAGAACACTTTCTGAGATAGCTGATGAAATTAGGGAGTGGTGAAGCTGAAAAAGGTTACATTTCCTGACCTTTCCTGTGAGTCTAACTGTCTTCATGGATTCACAGACCGTGGCTACAAACCAGGTTGGCTATAAACACTTAACCTCAGATTCCCTTACAATCACAAGGGAAAATATTTTCCCAGAGTTACTGACGAATTTACTGATGGTACAAAGAGCGGGGAGAAAAAGGAAGAAGGGGGGGAGGGATGGAAAAAGTAAAGGAAAAGAAAATTATGCAATGAAGTTGCAACCCAAATAACTAAGTGAAAAGGAGAGATCTGGCTTGTTAAACAATAAGCAGCTGTAAAAACTGCTGGGAAATGGGACAGAAGAATTGTACAAAAAGGAAGAGAGATTGTACATTTTTTAAAAAGCTGGAAATACAGAATAGTGAATTTCCATAAGAACATACTAGGTGAAATTCTGGCTTTGCTGAGGTTGCATATAGGAACAACTGAGGATTAAGTTCAGCCTTATGTACAAAATTGCACTAATTTTAACACTCTTATACCTGAAACTGAGCTACAGCTCCTTGTCCTTCTCTATAATGGTCACCCAAGAAATACATAACCCTTTCAGTCCAGAAATAGCTCTCACACAGTAAACCTCATAATCCCACCCTTCTGATCCAGCTTTTTGACCCCCAGCAACCACGCAATCCAAAGATTGCCGACCTAGCAGTCTGAAGGAGTACTGCTTGTACTTCACTGTAGCAACGGCTAGTGTTCAAGATGAAAGGTTTGGGGGATCCTTTTAGAAGGGAAACAACAACCAAAAAAAAAGAATAAAAGGATTATTTTGAAATTTAGAATTCTAGCATGGAGTCCGAGATAATACTATGGCCTCCAATAGTGAATATTACTGTAAAGAATAGGAAATAAAAATGTAAGGATGTATATTGCGCTGGTGGTTTAACATTTCACTAATTAAATTGCCTCATAACTAATATGTTTTGTGCGCAGTTATAATTGTCAAGTGAAACTAATTCACAGATTTCTTTCACCTCCAGGGTTCTTCCCTGTCCTTGCTGATGCAAT
Organism: Pachyramphus minor; assembly: GCA_013397135.1. Classification (NCBI taxonomy): domain Eukaryota; kingdom Metazoa; phylum Chordata; class Aves; order Passeriformes; family Tyrannidae; genus Pachyramphus; species Pachyramphus minor. The sequence continues at coordinate 161,099 of VYXB01002718.1, forward strand.
TATTTTCATAGTGTGCTGCTTTACTTGCATGGCTATTGTTATATATGTCCTTTGCCACAGACAGCACCATTCTCTAGATAAAAAAAAAAAAAAGGTATAATAAAAAAACCCTAAACTTCCTAGCATTTTTGATAAAATGTCCACATTCAGCGTAATGCTCATAAGCTTTCTTGCAGCAGTAAAATATTTCCGAGCCCTGGCAGGGGTGATTTTTAATACAGAGCCAATTGTTAGCAAGAGTTCAATAAACCAGTCAGGCTTTCCACTTCCAAGGCAGTCATAAAATATGCCAACAACTAATTAAGTAAAGATAGAGAACATATCAAGGGCTAGGTTTCTCTGAGGGTACATACAGCTTAGAGGAGGAGACAGCTAACCTTGGCTGAAAATACAGTCTAGAATTCAAAGATGAAAATTCTTTAACCTGGCAAATTTGCAGGCCCTGATCAGTGATGCTAATGGAAAGGCATCAGCTGTGAATATGAAAGACAGCATTCAATGTTATACTTGTCAAAAGCATGCCTTTGGCTAAATCCTTGAGAAATTCTGCTGCTAGTAATAATTCCATACAACTCTGTAGCTCTGTCTTATATACCAGCAAGACTGATCTGCCTGAGTATTTCTAAGGACTTAACAAACATGTGGCTATAGGAAGTAATGCTGAATTAGGATTTCATTCAAACAGCTACACAGACCTCTACTTCTCTGTTCACCCTAAAACAGCAATAGTGATACTGACAAAACTTTCTGTGAGTCAACAGATCTCCTGAACTTTCCCTTCCCATTACCAGTACCAGAACAGCATAGCACCAAATGATTTATCTGCACCTGGTAAGATAACAACTGCACCTGACCCTCTGACTGAAAAACAGATTGCTCATTATGGCAGCTGTATGAGAAGAGATTTATTGTTCCAGTGTGACAGACCTGAATGTCCCACAGCAATGACAGCTTTCTGTTTCCCAGCAGTGATTATCAGTGCATACAGGCTAGTGTCTGCAAAGAGTAAGTTCAAAATCAGAGACCTCTTCCAGGAACCAAATGGCAATGAGATTTACTAATTCTTTTTCACTCCTGTGTCCAAAGCAATTCATTTTTTCTGCCGACAAGGATGAAGCTATTAACACATGAAGATTGCTTAGAACATCTCATACATGAAGTCTAGCTTGGTTTGAAGGTCACATGCAATAATTTTGGTAGCAAATGTATCTATCCTTGCTTAATCAAGGGTTATTCAATCAAACACAGATGTAGCATCATTTTGGTAAAGTTATGGATCCATAGCATTAAATTCATGTTTTAATAAGAAAAAAGAGTAAAGATCCATAAAGGATTGTCTGTTTTTATCTTTGTCTCTTTTTATTGCTGTACTCAGTCCAGCTAGGATGGAGTTAACTTTTCTCATAGAAGCCGATATAGTGCTGAGTTTGCATTTGTGACTAGAACGGTGTTGATGACACACCAATGCTTTGGCTACTGCTGCACAGCTCTCACACAGCATTCAGGCCTGTCTCTCCAACTCCATTCCCACCTGCAAAGGCCTCACCCAACTCAACAGGGAGTTGGCAGAGGACACAGCTGGGAACACTGGACCCCAAGGTTAACTCACCATGGTCTTTTCTGGCAATCAGTGTATGTACCCAGTTTCAAAGAGAAAAAAAAGTTAAAAAATATCATAGTTTTATGCAATCTCCAGATTGCATATGTAGACTGATATGATGGTTTGGGCAGGGGTAGAGTCAATTTTCTTTACAGTAGCTGGTAAGGGGCTGCGTTTAGGATTTTTGTTGGAAACAGTGCTGATAACACACAGATGTTTCAGTTATTGCTGAGCAGCACTTACACAGAGCCAAAGACTTTTCTGTCTCTCACCCCACCTCAACAGTGAGTGGGTTTGGGGTGCACAAGGAATTGGCAGGGGACATAGCTGAGACATCTGACCCTAAATGACCCAAGGGATATTCCATACCATATGGAATCATGCTTGGCATGAGCTGGGGGAGAAGAAGGACAGGTGGGGCATTCAGAGTGATGATGTCTTCCCAAGTGATCGCTACATGTGATGAAGCTGATGAAGCCCCTGGAGATGCCTGTGCATGGTAAATGGTGAATGAATTCCTTGTTTTGATTTACTTGCATGTGTGGCCTTTGCTTTACAAATAAACGAGCCAGAAGCTGTATGGTGCTTAGCTGCAGGCTGACGTTAAAGCACAAATATTGACTTTTCAGAAGAACGTGACTGCAAAACATTTCTATTTTTGTCTACAAAAATATTTAAATTCCCCCATTCTTGACTTGGCACCATTCTTCTCTATTTTAACAGCAGGAAGAGAAGTTCTGATCTATACAGGCAAACCCGAAGGTGTTCTACGGTTCTGTGAGCTCAGGAATAAGTTATTTTGTCAGGAAGAAACAGTGACCTTTACAGATTTTAAATACAGTTGTATCCTGAAAAGTGACTTTGAGGTAATGTTTATGAAGTTCTGTGTATAACATGTCCTGTTTATTGCATACCATATTTTCTCAGCTTTTTGCTCTATCAGACCTGAAATGCACTTTGGCCTCCTTACCAGAGTCCCACCCATTCAATAAGGAATGCTCTGCCCCAGACTGGCTACAATGCACAGCTCCATGGCTTCCTTTGGGAATTGTATTTCTACCTTGATATTTGGTGTGGATGCAGGTCATTCTCTTGGCATTTTAAATTGACTTGGAATAATTGCTTTCAAGACATACACATATCTGTTTGCATTATAACTTGACCCTAAAAACTATTACACGATGGTGTTTGAGGATTAAAGAGTGTCACGGGTTTACCAGCCCCCCCTGAACTGAAATAGTCAAGTCCAGGGGAATTTCAGGAACAAAAGCCAATCAAAAGTTTTAGTAACACCTCTGCTAATGACACATTTAAGAAAACGGAAGAGAAGGTGGATTGCGCACAAGAAATTTGGCAGCCATGGAGTAGGAGGGAGGTAGCAGGCCCCAAGTGGGGGCCAGGGTCCCCCTTTCCCCCAGCCCTGGGCCGGGGGTAGGTGTAGTACTGAAGCCCTCAGATGGGAACTGCAACTGAGTGGAGAAAAACTCCAGACAAAAGCTGTCCACCTGAAACGTACTGCAGAAGAAGATTCCTGCCCGGCAGAGAGCTTGAGATAAAAGACTCCTCCAAGGTCAGTTCTAGTAGGAGAGAGCAGAGATGCATGGAGGGAGCTTCCCCCCACCTCTCTCCCTCCAGCAGGGGAAAGACTGGAAGTTGCAAACCCCTTGTTGCCTGTAAGAGATTACTGGGGTGCAAAAGACCCCCCAGCAGCTCACTGGTGACCCTAAAGGATGGCAGAGAATGGAAGAACTGTTGTCCTGGGTGGACCCACAAGGAGAGGTCTATTTAAGATTGTCTTCTGTAGGAAGAGACCTCCACACAGCAGAGGAAGGACTCAAAGCCATTATCTGTAGCCGTGGCTGAAGACTATGGTGAAGTAAGTGTCCTTCTGCGAGGCATAGAAAGGACCCCAGAAGAACAGGGGAAAGGACTCAAAAGTATTATCTCCTATAACTGTGGTACAGACCATAGTGGAGTAAGGGTCCCCTTACAAGCCATGGAAGACTTCAGGAGCCCAGGTGTGCCTTCCTGGCCTCCGGTCCTGTCCCGAATGGAGGAGGGGCAGGTCCAGTCCTGAGGCTGACGTGCAACAGAGCTGGCCGGGAGAGAGAAAGAGATTTCCAGCTACAACAAATTGGAGCCGTTGCCTCAAAGGTAACAGAAGAGAAACTTTACAAGTGCTGAAGAATTGCTTCAGAAAGATGAAACCCTCTCCTCCCAGACTGACACAGGGGGGAGAGAGATACTTTTGTAAATACCTGTGATGGTTTGGACCTGGCACCCAGCCAGGTGCCCGGGCCCACAGCGAAGGCCTTCACCCCCTCCCTTCCCTTCCCAGGGCAAGGGAGTGAAAACTGCAGAAGTCAAACTCAACGAAATTATATAACTAATAACTTAACTTTCTTTTCATAAGATAACCGAGTTTAATTACAACTGTTGTACTATATATTTTTCCTTAGTCTTTATCTTGTTAGTAATAAATCTTAGTAATATACCCCTTATGTCAAGCCTCTGTTTTGTCTGTATAAAACCTCTCTCAACTTACAGTAACTGTGTGGAGGGGAGAGTTTGAAAAAAATTAGCCCTGGTAAACCCACGACAAAGAGCAAGACCTAGAATTTTTTATTTAAGTGGCTCTGATTAATGCTGCCTCCTGTGTTGGACAGTTTTGCTTTTATCTGCCAAACATAAAAACTCACTTAGGAACACTCAGTTCATCATAACTTAAAGCATAAATTGTTAGAACCAATGGACCTAGATGATCCAACATAGTATGCATGTTTTTCCACAGTGGTGTCTGCACATCTAAACACTGGCTGTAGTGCTGCTGAATATAAGGGATATAATACATAAAGGCAGCAGTATGGAAGGAAATTAAGACAAATGCAGATACAACGTTAATGTTCTTCATGGTAGAAAAACTTTTTGCTTCACACTGAAAGCTCAAAGAATGAAGAACCAACAATGCTATATTTCTCAAAGCATCATGCAATAAACAGCATTGAAAGTTTATCTTTTATAATAACAACTTTCTATTCAAAGACGTTAAAACATACATTTATTGTGTTCCTCAGGTTTATCTTGACTGCTGCATTTACTAACCTACAAAAAGAACTCGAGTAGCTCTTTCACAAACATATGACTTATTCTTTACATTTATTTCTGATTTGCTGTAGCTTTGATAAAGAGTCAAAAGACTGCAAAGCGTGAGCAGCTTTAAAAACAAGCAAACTGATAATTGAACAAAGCAATTCAAAATGGCATTTTATAACAGAAGAAAAAAATGGAGTCTCTTGTCCCATCAAAAGCTAATGTTGGAGCATTACATCTTCCACTTGCTCAGTCTAAACATGCAATCAAAATATTTTGTTTTCTCTATGTTATTGGATGATATCATAAAATAATCTCCAATCACAGTCTTTTGACCACAAGGTATTATAACACTGATAAAAGCAAATAGTTGGAACACCATAACGCTATCCTTAAAATAGGAAAAAGGAAAATTCTAGACACACAAAGCATTCAATAACCAATCACTAACTGTAGAAGTGGTGTTTTGAGCAAATGATGTCTTTAAAGCATTTCATTGTGCAGTGCTATTCATTAGAGTCCTGATGTAACAAACCTGGAAGAATGAAACATGATTTCAACTATCCTCCCTCATCACTGCAACGGTTTTGTCAGTATCTTTTCCTCTTGCCACCTCTATCATTGCCTATGCAGATTTAAACAGATGCAGTACAGTATATTTCCATGCAGAACATCTGATTTTAAGGACTAGAATTTTTAAGTCAGGGAGCTTAGTGGAATTTAAAACAACAATGTTTCTATCTCACATTCACTGTTTATGCTATTCAGTCTGTAATGAAACATCAACATGAATTCACTCAACTGTAGAGCAATAACAAAAGGCTTATAAACAAGTCAAAGCCTTTTTTAGAGAAGTGAACTACAAATGAACTTAAGACTACAAGGTTCAAGAATACAGTCATAGTGCTCCTGAAAAGCTCACTAATTACTATTTTTATTTCATGTTTCCACAATGTACACGCCTGTTCTGCAAAGGTGGATCCAGTTTAGCTACAACCAACATATGTGCTCACACTATGCTAATGGCTTTCTAAATCTTGCTCAGTAACACCAAGGAACTGCAGGTTCTCAGTATGGAGCAGAACATCTTCCAAACCTCTGTGTATGCAAAGAAGCAGTTCTCCCAGTACTAGAGGTTAAGAGAAAATGTGAACACCTAAATGCAAAGTACTGAAACTCCTGCTTTTGGAAGAACACTGGGTTTCCACAGCAAAAGCAGGAACTTGCAATCAGCACCCAATTTAAAAAAACATGTCACTTTAGAAGACCAAGACAAATAAATGAATTAATAAGATTGTTCCCTTTGAGGAAACTAGTAGGAAATTGGCATGTATGAACTCGTGATCACTTTCTAGAGTTTAGGTACTGAATTCAGGTTTGGGTGAAGCCTTTTCTTCAATTAGGCACCTACAAGCCTCCAGAAGAAATCAAATCAAAACAGAAGTAACTTTTTAAACCACAGGTACTGGAAGGAAAAGAGAGGACACTGCCACAGCTCACCATTTATATAAGACTTTTTTTTTAGTTGTTTTGGATCAAAAGATCACAGTCAACCTTCACAATATATCTCAGATAAAGGCAACTTATCTAGTCAATACATAAAGTGAGATGCTGTTAACAGTTCCCTAACTCCCACTTCAAGGGCTCTTTCTCTTCAGTATTCTGCAATTTTCCTTTTATGGAAAATTACAGAGAAATTCTTAACTATAAAGAAGAAATGAGGCCATCCAAGTCCCAGTCTACAAGCCTTGCTCAAGCATCTACTTCTTTCTCCAGTACTGAACAAAAGCACATCTTCAGAAAGCAGCTTGTATCACTCATGTCTCAGAAACTCCTAAACATGCATTGACAGAGCCACAGTCCTGCTCCACAGCTTGCACCTTACAAGCAATTCAGTACAGTTTCTTGCAGGAAAGGGAAAAGCCCACAAGATTTCCAGGCCCGTATTTTTAATGCGGGCTGTGAAGCAGCAGAACTGATCTCTCAATATTGAGCAATTGCCTAGTGATTTTTAAAAAAGTAATCAGTTAACAATCAGCTTTAAAACACATTACAGAGTTAACTGGCAAGAAGACACCAAACCTTGGGCATATATTACTGAGTGTGTCATCTCTGCATCAGATTGATGAACACAAGAGTATGGCACAGATCCGCCTGTCAGGAGAGAGCAAACAGTGACTGTGACCAAGTAGCACAGGGCTGCCTTTTCCATCTCAGCTGCAGCCACCACAAGCTCTCCCACTAAGGCTACACCTACTCCTGTAGGGTCCTGCATGAAAGTGAAAAGGTCAGACCCATGCAGGAAGCCAGAATGAGGTGGGAGAAACTGTGGTTTTCTTCCCAGGGCCACACAGCCAAATTTCCGAGTGGTAGGCCAGTTTAATTTGTTTCGATGCAGCTGAATCCTCTAGACAGCAAGATAATCCTCAATCTTTTGTCTTTTCCTTTGTAAAAACTTTTGAGAACTCTTGAATGCAATGAGGAGCATGGCCTTTGATCTCAGCCCTTTTAAATTTCTACTGAAATCCAAAGCAGAATTTGTTACGAACAATCTCCCTTTGAAGAAGGTTCAAAACAATGTTTATTACAATATAATTGTATGAGTCTGCAACTCACTAGTAAATGGAAAACCCTTCACTAAAGAGCTGCTAAGCTTTCACAGGTAGGGCACAGAGTAAAATTTTAAGAGTAATGTAATTTAGCATGATTACTAGACTGGTAAAATAATGTATAGATCTAGGAACATTTCTGGGGGTTTTCTGTGTCTGAGTTTTGTGGGAGTTTAATATATTTGTCTTCAAAAGTCTTATTTTGTTGAAGAGAAGAGCTTTTTGAGATGGCTACTAATTAAATAATGGAAATTATCAATAAACTCCTTAATCCAATTTCAAATGCTTTATTTGATTTTGAAAAAAAAAAAGGCAAAAAGCAAGCAAAAATGTGAGAAGGTAATTAGAATAACCTGTTAGAGTAGATTGTTTGGCCTCAAGTGCACTGATTTCACGGGCTGGGAAGGTTTGGACTGGTCTGTTTTTACCCATAAATGTATCATCAGAGTCTCTTCCTCGAAAGAAAGAAATTTGGAAACAGGAGGTATTCAAATGGCTCTGGTTGTTTCACTTTGGAATGTGTCATGTGCTAAACAAAGCTTAGCCAGGCCAGCCACTTGCAGCTTATATCTCATCACGCTGTGTCATTTCTAGTTGTGGCCAGAATGAGGATGTGCAGAGAACTGTGACAGAGGAAATCAAAGCAACAAGCACAATTATTCCTCAGGTGCTCCACAGTCACAAGGTGAGTCACTTCATAGGATCAGAGAGCCCTGTCAGACTTGCTCCCTCTGTACAGCTTCAATTCCAGACACTTACTCCTCAAAATAAAGGTATAAATTCTTGAGAAGCTTCTAACAAATTTTGAAGAAAGGATCACTTTCTAGGAGAATAACCTAATAACAAAAATGTAGACTAACAGGAAGCATACGGAAATAGGTGTATTGTTACTATGGTCCACTTGAAGTCCTATTGTTCAGATTTGTCTGGACAAGCTGGAACTTGTCATGTTCACACTTTTACACAAAATCCTTTTCCATTCTTCCGTGACAAGACATCAGTAGAAGCTCTACTTGTGGTAGCCCTGACACCAAAAGCATAAACTAAATTCTGCTGCAAAAGGAATCACAAAGAGAAAACAAAACAAAACAAACAAAAAAAGAACACGTTTGTGGTGCAAGCTAACATGGAAAAGTAGTAATGAAAAACACCATACTCCCAGTTCTCCTTGATGAGAATTCTCAAAAAAAACAACAAATATTAGTCATAGCATTGCATAGAGTTGAAGACTGAGGCTATGTATGAGAAGAACCAGAAGAAACAGGCAAGAAACAGAAGTGAGGATGAGAAATAACGCAGATAAAATACCAGTAAGTTTTAAACATTGCAATTCTAAGGCAGGAAGTGGAATAACTCCAAGTTACACCAACACATCCCCCTATATTTAGGTCTGGAAACAATGTTTCTGTCTGTCTTATCTGGGCATAAATATCTGGGCCAGAGACAAGATATCCTAGAAGAAAGAAGGAAACAGTTTTTCATCTTGGACTTGCGCATGGTCAAAAACATATCTGTGCATATCAGAGTACATAATTTTTGATCTACCTGTGTATGACATTTCTGATACCAACAATGAAAGCTGATCTTGGCTGTTAAACTGCTGTAGATCTCTGTATTCTTCCACCCACTTCAACAGTGATTGTATCATTGCCATAAGTCTCCTTTGATGAATGATGGCATGCGGGCCACTGCAGTATGGAAGGCAGCATGGAAGGAACAGATCAATGCATTTGCATGAAGCCATTTATTTGCCAGCTGTACCAATTTTGCTGAGCAGGTTTCGCAAGTTATCTATTAAACCTAGAGTAATTTCAAAAAATTAAGATTGTTTCAAGACACAAAAAAATTGCTAAATTTCTGCAAGACACTAACTGTTGATCAAAAATAAATTTAGTTTTCATATTTAAAAAAATCTTTATATCTCAACTTCTGATTATCACATTGCAGCATAAATGAAGCATAAATCTACTGAAACAGCTCAGCCATTATAAAAAGGAGAAGATAGAAAAATAATGCTGATCATTCAGATAGTATTTTAAAATCCAAGTTCTGATTGCCAAGCTATTAAAGAAAAGCTGACCTCTTTCTGCTTAGAAACTTTAAAGCAATCATTTTTCAGCAGGTATCACTGTTGTCCAAGACTTGGCTGCTTTTTTAAGGTTTGAATTGTACCATCTGTGAAGTTGTCATGCAGGAAATGAAAGTGCATTTTGCTCTGGGTATTCACTTTTTGTACTGAAGGGTATTCGCCACTACCAATTCCACCCTTACAAAGCATGAATGATGGCACCAGAAGTTTACACATCATTCAGAAATGAAATCTGTCTTGACTGTCAGTAAAAACTACTCTTTACGCCCAAAAAAGTCTGAAGGAAACTTAATAAACTAAGGGAAAAAACACAGCAAAGGAGAACTTCCACCTAGTCTCCTCCTTACATGAGGGGTCAGGAAGGGTCCAGTAAGACACAATGGTCAAAGAAACCCAGAAGAAAGTACCAAAAAAAAGTCACTACATGTCATATGCACTTGAGCAGAGCAATTATCTATGAATTCAGAAACTAATACTTCAGAATATAATTTTCATAGTGAGTTTACAGCATAAATTTAATTTATCCTGGCAGAATTGTGTGCATTTGGTGGTACTTTTTAAACATTTCTAATTGTCATAAAATTATACAAGTGAGCTGAATCATATAAAAAATATATGGGGTTTTTCCAATTGCATATTAAACTTCAGATGGAAAAAACCTTTTTTTTTTCCTCAGGTTTCACACTTGATTTTCTGGACATGAATGCCCACAGTCTATTTCTCAAGTAACTCCAAAACATCCTGAAAGTTTCTCTTAAAATAGTTTCTATTACTGTGCTGGTAAAAACAAATCCAAAATAAACAAACAAACAAAAAACCAAACCCGAAATATATTCTTGTTTTGCTTACCAGACCCAAAGTGGAAACATCTTGAAATAAACCACAGGATGAAGATTTCAGCTTAGCTGATGCCATCTTGCACACTTAACTCAGGTAGACACTTCATTTTTCAGGACTGGACATTATGAAGGGAGAAATTAAGATATATTGTGGTAAAACTGAAGCTGGTTATCCTGATGAAAGATCTGACGGAATCACAGCTGTAAGCAACTGTTACCCTTGACTTTTTCTGTGTGGAGATACTATTCAAAAATAAAGGTGTATTATACAGAGATTCTTCTTGAATCTCAACATTGACAACTTTGTCTGCTGATTTTGCTAGTAAGTTCATCATATCAACACCTTGTATTTGTAGAGGCATTGTGATAGATTTTAATTCTAAGGAGGAGACAGGATTCAGACAAAAACTTCACTCTGTGATGTAAACAGTCAGATTTTGACAGTGCTTTCTGCATGTCTAAACTTTGCCCTAATTTATCACTTGCATAAGTCATCCAGGTTTGCAGAATAGAATCAGTGGATTATGACGAGTATGAATGAACTTATTTTTGCACAATTTCCTAATTTCTTTATATGAAGAAGAAACATAAGGGCAGAATGAAGAAGTAAAAGAAACCCACCACACAAACCAGAAACAAGTTGACCATTTCTCAAGAAATTAATAAATACTAGCAGACTTTAAAGATGGTGTGCTTTTCATCAGGCCACGTTGCTGACAACACCAACACCTTTTAGAGGGGAAATAGAAGGCCCAAGGAATTGGGAGTGAAATATAGGTCTTTTGCTTTGTGCAAATAGAGCCTGAAGATGATGCAAAGCTAGGAAGTTACTGTCAATTCACTCTTTTCTGTTCGTGTGAAATGAACAGATGGTTCAAATCAACTCCATAGCAAACTAGAATATGAACCACAGAAGCTACAATTACAAGCCACGTTAATTGGCAGGTCAGCAATCGAGTTGGCCCTTACCCAAATGGACATAGTTACATATGCTTTTAAACATTAGTAGGTGATCCCTTTGGGTGCAATCACAGAATCAATTAAGATGGAAAAGACCTCTAAGACCATTGAGCCCAGCTTATGGCCTAAAAACACCATGTCAACTAGACCATGGCCCAAAGTACCACATCCAACACCTCCAGGGACAGTGCCTTCACCACTTTCCTGGGAAGTCCATTTCAATGTCTAATCACCCTTTCTGTGAAGAAATCCTTCCTAATGTCCAATCCAAACTTCCCCAGGTGCAGCTGAAGACTATTGCTGTTTGCCAGGAGAAGAGGCCAACCTCTATCTGGCTGCAACCTCCTTTCAGGTAGTTGTAGAGCTGTATGCAAAGCAGCCTAGAGAACTTTTGATTGCAGTGTATGATGCTATGCCTATTCAGAGAGTTCATAACCAGACTTTTAAAATCCAAAATCTTCTTTAACACAAAGCCAGTTTATTCTCTCTACTACTGTGCTATACCGTAGGAACCAGAAACATCTAAAAGCCATCACTGGAAGATTTTTTCAGAGCGATTCCCAAAGCAGAATACAGGAGTTGGGAAGGCTTTCTGCATAGATGGAGCATTCACAGAGAAATGGTTGTAAATTTAATCTAATCTACACCCAAGACTTCTCAGGGACATGATGTAACCCCAGAAATTACTTAATAGGCCCTTGAATATCATCTTTCCCTACTGTTTCTCCTTGCAACTTGATGTCTGAGAGGAAAAGTATTCTTTCCCTGTTAGTGATCTTTACTTTTACCTTCAAATAAAGAGCATGGAAAGAATAGCAAAATAATTATTCTCCCTGTAAAGACGTTTGATACATGGAATGTAGCAAACAGAATTTTATTTTCTAGCTCTAGAAATCAACAACAAAGGTTGCAAGAGTCTATAAAACTCAGGACCCAGCTCTAATTTCACTTGTCCCACTCTAACAAAGGTATAACTCTGTCACCCTTTCTCCCAACTTACTTCATTGTTTAAGTAAAAAAATAATCGCTGTAGAAAAAAAAAAATAGAGAGAGAGACTATAAACAAAACTAGCCATTGTAAGGAAAACTAAATTCATAAATGTTTGAGAAAATATTTTTGATGTCATTTGTAGACGGAGGGGTTCCGAACAAATTCTGCTAACGACCAATGTGATCAACAGTGTTCTGCTTTATTTACATAAGCTGCTCTTTTATACACTTCCAATACACCCAGCTTGAGATCACTCTTAAGCTATTGGATCCATGAACTAAACATGCATTACTAACACACTTTTAATTGGATTACTACAGGTGTCCAGGCAGTGTGAAATCATTATTTACCTTCTGGGACTCCTCCCTTATTTTGGCACAGGATTCTCTTTGTTTCAGACCAGAAGATCCGTTATCAGAATAGTTCAGCATTCCCACACTGTCTGTGCCTGGTTATGTTAAGGCTGGGCCTACAGAAATGCAGGATGGATTGCTCACCACAATCCTGTTCTATCCACAGTCATTTAAAATGAGTAAGTCAGAGTCTGCTGAAGTCAACTAGACAGTCAGATAATTCATATCACAGAAGACCCTAAGCATATGTGTTTAGCTAAGAAAGGGGTCATAAATTTGTCTGATGCTTGTGGCTAAAGAAAATACAGATAAGCTTTACTGTTTCTTTGCCAGTCTTTGAGGGGCAGTGTCTTAATTTCAACACACACAATTATACACTTTCCAAAGGCCTCATGGGATAACTCCACTGCTCACTCCACTGAGAAAGGACAATGATGAACTGTACCAAACTTCCCTAAAAAGTTATCCAGCAAATATTTCACTAGCTTGGAAGGACTAGTTGAGGATGCAGGCATCTCTATGGATACGTGAACTGCAGTACTTATTACCTGCTAGGCTTGTGGAGTGGTGGGAAATACATTGGCTTTTAAAGTTTTTGTATTCCAAAGCAAAACCAACATAGTTTCAGCTCAGGTAGAATCTCTGGTTTTAAAAGGCTGATTGTTTCACTGTTTCTGAGTCATGGTATTATGAAAGGTCTTTCCACATATAGAATTTTCAAAGCATTCATCAAATGCACAATAACTGTCAGATTTAGTATCCCAGTGAATTAGTTATTCATCAGTGCAGAAGGCTTTTCCAATCAAAACCCTTTGTCCATCTCTTTCTATAATGAGTATAATGGGCTATTTTTCCTTCCAGCACATCCCACTCTCACTTCCTCCTAACCCTTGGCAGAGCTCCCTGTAATGCTAGCATGGAGAGCTCTGAAGATTATGACATCTGGGAAAACCTGAAAAACAGAAAGAGGTGGAAATATTTAACAACAGCAGCTGCATCCCATTCAGTTGGCTTGTCAAAGTACATCCTGATTGGAATAAATTACATCTCAGCCTCTGAACACTGGAGGGGAAACAAGGTGTTTACAACATAACACCTAGTTGGATCAATTCCAAACTGTGACATATGTCACACAAAGTCATCATGATGGAACTAACTGCAGGTTTCTCTCCAAAGATGAAATCAGTGCATTAGCATTCAAATGTCAATCTTCATTTTGAATGACAGCGTCATCACATTAGACCATAATCAACATAACCCGGTGGAGAAATGAAAGATTGTGTTGATGTGTAAGATGGGTGAAAGATGGGTATATATCTTGAAGAAGCATGTTAATACTTTAAAATGGAATCAAGTCTACAGAAAATTATCAAATTTTCCAGAAACATACCATTTATATATTCCTCAGCTTCTATAAAATGATCACTCTTTAGAAGAGTGGTATTTGGAAAGCAAACAAAGTAAAAGTCAAAACACAAATCCTGCCATTGGTAGTAACAGCACTTCAGAGCCTGATTCTGGATTCAAGTAGCTTTAATGAAATCCATCTGCAAGATTTCAAAGCAAGATTTGCTTTCTCTGTCCCCAAAGTGACAACTGGATGTTGTTAATTGTCAAACAAAGAAAGAACATAGTCTGGAAGTTAAAGCCAAAGGCTGCCATGTTACATCAATTAACCATAAACAGCTCAGCGCAGACTTCTTGCATCTTAGTTAGCCCTGTGTTGGCCTCTGTTGATCAGAAAAAAGTAGAGCCTGCCTGAATATACAAAGCACAGCTACAGCACATGAACAGAAGAATAAGTGGGATCTGAGAAAAGAAGGTTTCTTTTCTCCAACTCTTGTTCTTAGGATATCAGAGTGTTAATCATAACAAACTTAGCAGTGGACAAGGATAATGATCTCTGCAAAAGTTGTTTCTGCTTTGCACACAGACCTCAACCATCTTCAGCAAAAAAAAAGTAAATAAATAAGTCTTATGTGACAGCATTACAAGTATACATGCTTTTTTCGTTTGCTGCAAGGATTTGACAGTACATACCTGTGGTATTTTACAGTCACGTTGAACAGCTGCATCTGCTCCAAGAGAAAAATACAATTTCTACCAACAGAGTATTTAAAAGTTGGAAAGGAGAGAGAAGAAGAACATTGTGGAGTCTTTGCTCAACTGGATTTATAGCTCAACAGTACTGAGATTACATAACAAAGATGATGCAACAAAACAGATTCTAACCCCGAGTTATGGGAATTTACATACATTCAACAAACATGAGTCAACACTGAAAAATCATACTCCTTTTTCCCTATGCCCTCAAGAAATGTTTACCTGGTAATTTTAGGGCCCAAATCAAACTTGCCAGAGCATAATGCAAAGGTGACATTAAGCAAATGCAAATTAGTTGCACCAAAAAAAAAAAACACCCCCCCCCAAAAAAAAAAAAAAATAAAGAGTTTTTTTAAGTTGTTTTTCACTTAGAGTTTTGATTGTAGAATCGTAATAGTAATGGCAGTTAGTATTCTGCAATGCTGAGTGGTTTTGTGCATACTCAGGGTCCAGGAGGCAGTCTCTGCTAAGCAGACAAGTCTTCGATTACTAGCTCAATTATTGCAGAAACGAAAATTCCTCTGTTTGCCACATCAAATGGCAGGTTACAGCAATTACTCTCGTGTCTCCCCCTTGACCAGTCTTACTCAGACTAGCTCAATGGTCAACTTCCCATCCTCCTTCTGTTCCTAAGTATTATCAAGACTGCAAATAAACCCCCCAACCTAACCCTTTTGCTTCACCTTCATCTTTGGGGTTGCTTGCTTCATTTACAAATAGGCAGCTGAATAAATATGTTGAGCTATCTGCATTTAAGCAGAAAATGACACTGATTGTCACTAAATATAATGAGTGCCGTATGTATGTTTCATTGGAACCACAAGCTCAAATTAGCCTGTCAGAATTTGACTGTACCCTGATGCCAGGTTGTCAAGTGACTCAATTAGCTCAAGAGAATAAAGAAAAGGCTTGTCAAAGCCATCAAGGTTTTCCACTTGCTCAAGTCCCATCCCTTTGCTCACTGCCTTTATTAAATCTAAATGCATTTTATATTTGCAGATAGGTAGATGCTGTCTCTTCACTCTCTCTTCATCAACTCCCTCTTCACCACCACTTTCTTACGGAAAAACTCATCAAATCTGTGGAGAAGGAAGTAATTTCTTTACAGGTCTCTAAAGCCTCTTTGTTCATGATGAAAGGAAATATTTACCTGTAGATAAAACCTTATCTGTGGCTCAACTTTGTTTTTCTTGCAGAGCACTAAAAAGCATTAGAATAATATTGGATTTAGAGACAAACTGAAAGAGCAGAGACTTCACGCACAAGTGTTTATAATTCTTTCTTTCCCCACCAGTGCATATACAGAGGCACAGCATTTATGTTACAGATGTCACAGAGACCAACAGAAAAAAGGTGAAATCAAGCTCAGAATTGCTATCTGTTGCCTGAAGGGCACGGTCATACCTAGTGCAAACTGCAAACTCACTAATACCAAGCATGTCCGAAACTGACTCAGAGACTGGCAACTCTGGGATGCAGTTGGTTCTACAAAGCAGACGGACTGTTCAGACACTCCTTAGCAACAGCACTTACATCTTTTCCCAAGGACCCTCTCTCTGCTCCTTCCCGGCTCTCAGCCCTGATTCCACACCACCTCTTTGTAATGTCAAAGACTCTGCAGTGATACCAGCTCATTAGCAAGGAGGGAAAATAAAAGAAATGGAATGACATCCCATAATTTAAAAAAAAAAGTGGTTCATGATCTCTTCCACAAACTAGACTTTGATATGCTGCTGGTGTTTTACAAGATGAGGAAACACACTCATTGCCAATTGTGAAGGTAAGGGCACCTTGTGAAGTACTTTGGAAACTGCGCCAAGCCACCGGTGTCTCCAAGGGGGTAAAGAAGGGGTGTATCTGCTTCCTGCTTTTTCTGTGCCAGTGGGATCACAATTCAGCAATTGTAGCTTGGAAAAAGATCCTTGTCATTCCATTCCATTACACAACTCACAGTGCAGTTATCCTGAGGATTATCAAAATAAGACCTGATGTTGTTTATTTGGGTGAAAAGATATTTCAAGTGCTAAACACTGGTATCTGAATGGAATAGAAGATCTGCCAAAAGTAGAATATCTGAATGGAATAGAAAACCTGCTCTTGTCACTGTATTTGGAATGGTTTCCTTTAAAGAAAGAAGCACCCCAAATTCGCAAGCTTCCCTCGGGGCCATCTCCAGCAGAATCTAAGCATTAGAAATGAAATTGATTTCATTAAAGAAATAAAATCAAACTTTTAACTCCAAGACTGAAAACCAAATTGCAAATAAAAGATAGCACCTCACACCAAGATACAAAATTATGCTTAGCAGACAACACTTCTAAGGTCTCAACCTCCTGCAATGTCAGGATAGGGACCTTTGAAAAACAATCTAACAGTTGTTGAGAGAATTGCATATCTTAAAGAGTTGCACTGACTTACTCACTACATGAAGTGGTGGTGCAGGACACTACCTGCCAGCAGAGACCAACCTTCCACTTTAATGGTACAGCAACTAGCAGGGTAAGAATTATCACCTTTTCTAAGCTGATACCTTAAACTTCTAGCCAGTGCTCTCAGTCTCACCCCTTTGTGGCTTGGATTTGTCAAGGAGAAGGGGACTGAGTCAAGTCCAGGGCAAGTCTGTGTTCAGAGCTATCTCAGCTTCCCATTGGCCTCTTTGCTGAATCACTGACCCCATGGACGCAGAGTGGGGCATATAGCAATGCTTCCATTGTCCCAGTTTGGCAGCTTGCCATGTCATCATGGGCCTACAGTCCCCAACAAGTCCTCACTGGCCTGGCAAGGGTAGATAGCAGAATAAAAGGTACTACGGATCCACATATAGACCATAGGCAGCTTTGGGGATTCAGGAAGAAAGCTGAGAAAGAACCAAGACACCTCCAAAGCTATCCTCTTGTTCAGTGAATGAAACGTGGTGGTATATTTCGGAATAAAACTGCTTACTTTAAATTCCAAAGGGCCACCTGATCACACACACGAGCATGCATGGATTATTTAATCAGCGGTTCCACCTGAAGGAAGAGAACAAACGAATTGGTGAAGCATTAGGACTTTTTCACACTCTTCGAAGACATTCACAGGGGAGGAAAAGATAAACACTGAAAAAAACAAAGAAAGGAAGAGAAAGGCTGTGGGAAAGCTTCAGAAAGGAATAAAATACAGGCTTCAAATATCTTAACACTGTTTTGGGACACTTAGGCTCCTAGAAGGTATCTACT
Source organism: Pachyramphus minor (assembly GCA_013397135.1). NCBI lineage: Eukaryota > Metazoa > Chordata > Aves > Passeriformes > Tyrannidae > Pachyramphus > Pachyramphus minor. The sequence goes on from VYXB01002718.1 coordinate 178,951, forward strand.
TGACATCAGTTAAGATTGCCCCAGTGTGTGCATGCCACTGAAGAGGTAGGAGAGTAAATTAACTGACGAAGCAGCAGTAACTTCTGGCAGGTCTTCTATTCCATTCAGATATCAGTGTTTAACACTTCAAATATCTTTTCACCCAAATAAACAACATCAGGTCTTATTTTGATAAGGACAAGACCCACAGACGAGACTATGAGAACATGTCATCTAGCTCAATCTATGTGTCGTCTTTACATCGCTTGTTTTACAACCAACATTTCTGCACTCAAACAGATAATAATTGCTCAGCTTAAAGGCTTCTCCTTTGGCTTTGCTCTTGAATAGTCTAATATGCTGTCAAGTGCAGCATGTCTTTCAGGAACTAAAATTCAAGAGAGCATTAGAGCACTTGCTCCAGTGCACAATTGTAAATGCTAGTCAAGCCAAAACAATCTTCACTGCTTCTGCAGTTATGCATGAAAATGCAGGTCTGATGGATGCAACCTTTTCAAAGTCACATAATACCTTCCCAACCCTCTTCTGTAAATTTTTTTAGTGATACACAGTAGCTTATGTTTGTCTATAAAGAAAGCATTCCTCATGAGCGTTCCTCAAGAACCTTATTTCTGAGGTACCTTGGGATCCTCATGTCTACAACAGATAACCTGTTTACTCTGTTACATGGTTTGTTTAAGCTTCAACCAAGAGCTGCTAAACAAAAAACTTCAGTTGTACTGAGTAAAAGAAAAAGGAACATTACCAATGCACTACCATTCAAGTATTAATTAGACAGGACTGGAACATGGAAACATTTAAAATAAATGCTCTTTGTGGTATTATTAAATGTTAAATTTTATACATACTAAATCATTTTGTAGCCTAATAAAATAACTGCTTTCTGAGGCCTAGGAGATGCATAATTAATATATTTTTTCTAGCCATCAGTATTTAATTATTAAAAAGTTTGACTCGTATTTAGATGGCAAAAGCATAAAAGCCTTTTGGAAAAGCCTAACATTTATGTGAAGAATAGGACTGAAATAAGTATTTTTATTAGAATTTTTTTAATTATCATTTATTTTAAAGTAGCACATACTGGTCTGTTTAGGCCCTTCTGAAATCTGGGGTAAGGAGAGGGTTTTAATTTCTATCCTCTAGTTTCCTCTTGAATATATATAACTCGAGTATTTTCTATTTTCTTCCTTCATTGACAAACTGGGTGCAAGGAAGAGCTAATTAAATATGAGAAACTAACTTACAATATAACTGGAATTTTTATGTTTGGGTTGTCTTTGATACTAGCCAAAACTGAGACTTTGAACAATAGTAACACTTCTCACTACAGATTTCAGCTTTCAGATTTATATCCTGTGTATTTGATAAATATAAAATAAATATATAAAATAAATAAAATTATTATTATTATTATTATTATTAAGAAAACAGAGAAAGTTCACACAAACCTGTATTGACAAAGAGGGAACCCAGTGTTTTGACAGGAGTTACGGAAGAAAATCTCTGTAAGGACAGTACTGAATGCACATGTGAGTGACACTGCAGCTTGCATCATACAGAGAACAAAAAGCCTTCCATCATTATTGCAGTTTGGCACACATCTCTGTTGAACACCTAGGTACTCATATAATGAATTTTACAACATCACTGGTGTAGCATTGCCTTTTCTGGTTCCTATATACTGAAAACATTGAGCAAAATTTAATTTCTAGACACAAAACAACAAGGCACTGGATAGATATTCTCCGATAACTGTGGTAAGAATTTCTAGTCTTGCCTTTGCACACCAGCCTGCTGGTGGCACATGACAGCCAATAGCACAGGCAAGCAAACAGAGCATCAGTTCATAGACAAGCAAACAGAGCATCAGCCTCCAAGCTTTGGGGTTTGAATGCAAGCAAACACAGGCAGGGGCCTCAAGAAAAGGAAAAATGAGTGCTCAGAATCACAGCTGATGCTGGCCCACTGGTGGCAGCCATGGCAGCCCAACTCTTGTCAAGTTTCTGGTAGGTATTATGGAAGTTTTCAGGAAAATCACAATCAGGTTTTTGAAATAAAGCAATGGGGTCACTTCAAAGTGATGGAGGAGAGTACTGGAACTACTCACAAGTACCTGTGTTAACAGGAGACAGCAAAAAAGTACTTGCCCAAGAACATTAAAAGTTGGGATGAAAGTGTCTGGCACTTCTGGTTTCCAGATGGGAGATGGAAGCTGAGCTCTTGGTGCTGGGAGGAAGGACAGTTAGGCCCTAAGGGAAAAACTCTGGCTTATCTTTCACATGACAGGGAGAAGAGCAGAGTAATGATGAATGATGTGCAGTACAAACGATGACTGCAGCAGGAGTCCATAGTTGTATCCTACATGGAAGGAGGAAACACTGAGTCCTTGTAAATTGTTTGATATGGAAAAGCGAGAGCAATTATGGGGAAAATATAAGTATTTTTTCCTGTGGAAGGACAAGCGACTCCAGTTAAATGACTGTATAACCCAGGAGTACAAATTTCAGTATAAAAAGAGAGGGAAAAAACCCAAAATGCATCTCTGCAGTAGCTTTCTTATTACAGGCTAAAAGCTGATTCTTCTTTTTCCCTGCTTTCCAAAGCATCACAGCACCACCATTTCACAGGAGTCCAGCAAGAACCAGCTCAAGCTTGAATATATGCATCAGGATCACTGCTGTTTCCAAGAGGTTTTTCTGGAGCTTTCCCCTCCACCCTCTGAAGGAATAAAAAGCTGAATAATGCAATCAACAGCAATTCATTGCCTTGAAGTTTAGCAAATAAGCGGAAAACATGTACTGTGGGGTAATGTACTTCAGAAAAAAAATTATTCTACAGAAGCATTTCCTCTGTTAAGGAAAATTTTAAATACATAGTACTCAACAGATATACAGTTCAAATGCTGTTCTTCAGGGCAAGTATCATGATAGGAGTGATGAAGTTCAAAAACATTAATGAGGATTTTGGTTGAAGCATAAAGACTTTGTGAAACAATTTTTTTATTAAATGTGAAATTGCTAGCCATGACAATTTAACTCCTGTATAGAAATCAAATGCCACATTAACTAAATGTACATGCAACTTGTTCCACTAAAAGCAGCGTGTGTTCTTATGGAGTATTGCATTTGCTCTCCTGAAAAACACCACTGATGACAACTCAAAACAGGAATTATTTCTTCTTTTTCTGTGCCACAACTGTTTTCTTGCCACCCTGCTATACCCTACCTGGCAGTGTGGTGTTGACAAAGGGTGGCTTCTCACTAGTTTCTCAGTTGCAGAACCTAGGCCTGCCATGTCCACCCAAAGTATCTACAGAACTGTCAGGAATTCTTGAAGATTATTGCCTGGGTTGTGCAACTCCAGGACAAAATTCACCTACCATCACAGAAGGTTACAAAGACAGGAAGAGAATTGAAAATACAAAAACAGTTTAAAAATTAAAAAGTATTCAAGTTTCTACCCAGTATCCATATTCTTTAGATGCAGAAGCAAGTAGTCAGCAAGTAAAACATGAAAGAAGAGGAGGACACTGCTACATTGGAAAAGAGGAAAAAATGAGAGAAATTATCAAACTGGGGAAAAAACAAAATACTGATTCAGACACATTTACAGTGGAATTTCCCACCATAAAGCCAGAATCTGATATGTCTACTCTTCAGAGATCTTTTACAATCCTTCAGTTAAGCCCATCAAAGAAAAAAAAAAAACCAAAACTCAGAAGAAATCTGAAATAAGCTTGTAGTAGTTTGCTTGATACTTTTGCATTTATTCTTTATGAGCATCCACCAGTGAATAAAACTCAGGCTCTACTTACAAAAAAAACAAACTCAGCATTTAAAAATTAAACTGTTACCTTTAGAATGCAGTTCAGCTCTTATGAGCTGAAATACTCCTTTCTTTCTGAAAGGCACTTTGTATCACATCTGGATATCACAAGCTAACTACTGTCAAATCAGAAGCATAAAATAAATGACAAGGAAAATCACAGATGTCAGTGTTCCAGTGTAAGAGGAAGATTTTCAAACTTTTGAGTGTGAGATAGAGGTTTCATACCTTAGATCAAAGTGTGCTGGCTCAGAGTATTGATACAATTCATTACAAATGCTACTCCATAAAAAAATTGCTCAAATACATTATTTAATCCTGAGCTTTGTCTTTGAGAATTTGATCTTCATAACCAGTTGGCTATGTAGAGGTATGTAGACACCTTCTTCATGTGAATAGTAGAGGTAACAAAATTTTGTTTTGTAAAAATGCATATGTTTCACCACAAATCAATGGATAATAAGTTTTTTCCTATTCTAATATATTTCATTACAGGTGACCAGAAATACACTACAGACTTTACTAAAGATATCAGGGCATAGGTTTACTTAATACAAAAGCTAAAATATTTTTCTCACCAGTTAATAAGGATTGAAACATTTGGTGTTTTCTCAATCAATACCAGTTTCTATTTTTGTGAAATATTTTGACAGAAACATTTGATTTTTCATTACAAAGAGGAGAAAACATGAAAAGGAAAACATTCCACTTATTTTCTATAGAGTAGCCTCCTTGATTATTCAAGCTAGCATTTTAACGTCTGAATAACACATCCAGATTTTTAGCTTTGAACAAAGTCTTAGAATACAATTAAAACCCAAATATAAAATTACTGAGAAATCACCAACCAGCCAAATTTCTGAGAGTAGAAACATAAAGCTTCCGGGGCTTCACAGATAGCCCAGATCTAATCCATATCCTCAAGTAAGTGCATTATTATTTTATATTTAGTCCAAGAGCAAAGACCTGCAAACCTTTACAGGGAGATTTCCTATGAAACCAGGCCAGGAAGTTTTTTTTCAGTCATGGCTAGAAGGCAAGTTCCCTGATGATACAGGGTCAACAGCCAATACGATTTCTGCTTATTGCAAACACCAGCCTCTGCAGAATATTACAGTGATTCTGCAGTAAAACTAAATAGTACCTTTAGATGTAAAAGTGTGAGTAGTGTCCTTTTCTTCGGATGCCTTATGGGTTTTGCACATGCACTCTATGCAGAAATATCTAAGCCAGCTCAAGGCCTTCTAGAAGGACAGTTATACCTGCTTATTATTCAGCCTACACTTGTCTTCACCTGAAAGAAACAGCTACCTTGCTTAGGCAGAATATCATTTAAAACAGTTACCAAAGGTCCAGATCCAAACTAAGCTTTGGCATTCCTAAGAGTATGAAAATGAAAATTCTCAGTTAAATCAGAAGTCCACCTAGTCCAGTGGCTAAGAACAAATGCCTTGGAAATGATACATGAAAAGAGGAAGAATATATGAATCATAGCATCTCTCGTGCCTTTTCACTGCCCATGGTGGAGGAGTTTTCCAGCCACCAGTGTCTAAGTCAGTTTTTCATTGTATGTATCTCCCAGGAACCTGCCCTTCCTCCTGACCTCCATGATATCCCATCACTTAGCTTACATATATCCTTTTGTTTCACAAGGATTCAATTCTACAACAGGTTTCTAAGCTCAGATTCTTACTAATTTGTGTAGCATTGAAAGGATGACATTACTACCTCTTGTAATTGGAACTCATTCAATTAAAACTAAATAACTTGTTATTAAACAGGATACTGCAAAATACAAGTGAATAAGGACAGTTACTTAATTAAACAGATGGTAAGCCATAACACAGATATTTCTTTGACACACACCTTTAAAGAAAGCCATTAAAGAAACTGCTGCATAAAAAGCATTGATTTTGTTGTTTTGCTTTTCTTTTTTATTTCCCCCCCCCCTAAATTAAAAGATAAGTTTTTTAAAAGTGAAAAAATTTGAAAGATTGCTGTGAGGACAAGTTTGACACTGGAAAAAATAAAGTCTTTTGTTTGATATGCAAAAGCAAACATCAAGAATTCTCCAATCCTCAATATGTTGGTTGACAGAGAGGTCTGTAGCTCATAACACAACAAACCAAGCCAATAGCAGCCATGTAGACACCAGATTCTGCAAGAAACTTTTTCTTCATCTGAGTGGGACTGGAGCTTTCCATACTTCCATGACATCCTCACTACACCAAAGGGCCAGAGCCTCCAAGCCCAGAACTGATTGGGCTGCACACTCAGATCCAGGCCCTGCAGCAGACCGGGATTCAGATATGCTTCTCCACTAAAATCCACATAAAATTTGTCCAAGAAAAAAGACAACATCTTGGCTGCAGCTGCTGATACATCAGAGGTAGGAGTTGTAAGGTGTCCTGGGTAACTTTTTCCACCAGGACAAAATTATTTTCTGATAAAATATCATTTTTAGGGTTCTAATGCTACTGAAGATGTGATTAAAATTAATGTCCTTCTGAATTCAAGCAGTCATTCATATTATCATTTCAAAAGGGGAAGAACAATATTGCCTTGAAACTCCAGTTGTACAAAAGTGCTGAATTATACCAAGGGAGTGGGGTCAGCCTATGGCTATGGCATCTTGGTAAAAAACACAGGAATTTCAGCACATATTATGATGAAATATCTTCTTGTTCTTAAATTTAACTTGGGTTTTCAGACACATATACAGAGGTATGGAGGAAGTAGTTACCACCTGCTAAGCCATTTAGACACTCACAAGCCTACGGAAACAAATGGAATTCATCCAGGGGTACTGATGGAGCTGACAGAAGAGCTCACTAAGCCACTGTCCATCATTTATCACCAATACTGTCTAACCAGATGACTGGAGGTTGGCCAATGTGATGCCCATCCACAGGAAGGGTGAAAGGAGGATCCAGGGAAACTACAGGTTTGTCATCCTGACCACAGTGCCCGGCAAGGTTACGGAACAGATCATCTTGAGTGCAATCACATACAGAACACATATGGCACATACAGAACAACCAAGGGATAAGGCCCAGTCAGCATGAATTTAGGAACTGCAGGTCCTGCTTGACCAACCTGGTCTCCTTTTATAACAAAGTGACCGCCTAGTGGGTGATGGAAAGGCTGTGACCGTAGTCTACCTGGACTTCAGCAAAGGTTTTGATATTGTCTCCCATGCCATTTTCCTGGAGAATCTGGTAGCCCACATCTTGGACAGGTGCACTCTTTGCTGGGTTAGAAACCAGATGGATGGCTGAGCCAAATGAATGGTGCCACATTCAGTAGGACACCACTCACTAGTGAGGTTTCCCAGAGCTCAGTATTGGGCCCAGTCCTGCACCCTCAGTAAATCTGCAGACACCACCAAGTTGGGTGGGATGTTGTCCTGCTGGAGTGTAAGAGAGCTCTGCAGAAGAATTTGGACAGCCAGGATTGATAGACCAAGGCCAATTGTATGATATTCAACAAAGTCAGGTGCCAGGTCCTACACTTCAGCAACAACAACCCCCTGTAGTGCTGCAGGCTTGAGGAAAAATGGGTGGAAAGTGACCTGGTGGAAAAGGACATGGGAGTGCTGGTTGACAGCCAGCTGAACATGAGCCAGCAGAGTGCCCAGGTGGCCAAGAATGTCAATGGCATCCTGGTCTGTACCAAGAAGAGTGTGGCCAGTATGGCAAATATGGGCATTGAAGAAATGAGGCTGCACATACCTTGATTTGATTTTTGGGATTCTCTCTCTCTCTGCATTCCCTTTTTATTAACCTGCACCTGATGTTTGCATTCCATTAACTGGAATTCCCAGGACTTTTTGCAAACTCAATGTTTTGATTCACACACTCCTGAGCTCCAAGGCCAAAACATCCCTTTTGAAAATCCCTTTTGATTTTCACTAACTGAATGCAGGTGCTGCTGGCTTAACTTGTTGCCACAGCCAGTAGGAGCAGGGAAGTGATTGTTCCCTGTATTCAGCACCAGTGAGGCTGCATCTGAAGTACTGTGTCCAGTTTTGGGCCCCGAACTTCAAGAATGACATTGAAGTGCTGGAGCATGTCCAGGGAAGGGTAACGAAGATGGCAAAGGGCATAAGCCATATGAGGAGTGGCTGAGGAAGCTGGGATGGTTTATCCTGAAGAGAAGAAGGTTCAGGGGACATCTTATCACTCTCTACAACTACCTGAAAGAAGGTTAAAGCAAGGAGCGGGTAAGACTCTTCTCCCAGGCAACTAGTGACAGAAAAAGACGACATAGCCACAAGCTGCATCAGGGGAGGCTCAGGATGGATATCAGAAGGAATTTCTTCATAGAAGTGGTTGTTAAACATTGGAATAGACTGCCCAGCTGGTGGAGTTAACATCCCTGGAACTGCCTCAGTTCTTCACTAATAAATTCACTTCAATTCTGCCTCAGTTTTTCAATAGTAAAAAGCCTGACTCTACAACTTTCAGTCATGTTGATTGGACTTACGAAAACTACTTAGGTGACGTCACTTATGTCTCTTCCTCCCTTGTCACCATAGGAATGTGATTTATTGCAATCAGTATGAAAACTGCCCTGAAGGACCTCTAATAGCAGACTATACCACCTGTGACATAAAATGCTTGAAAACATTACTGCTACTTGAATTGGTCTTTCATTTTGAGCTTCATTTTCAGCAAATGTAATCATCCACCCCAGGCGTTAGAACATTAACTTCTCTGACTTGCATTTTTGATATTAAAAAATCCCCATCAAGTTTAAAGATGAGTGTGGGAAGGAACCAAAAGAAGATTTTAATTGTGCTCAGTCCCAGGTCAATAATAAGAACTGCTAAGGGCAGAGATACCAGGAGAGAACAGGAAAAATGGCTATGGCTGGTGAATTGTACCTTAGTCTGGAGCATAATAGTCCAAATACTATTTAGTAATTGCTCTCTTTGCCTGTAGAGCTTAATTTCTTTTATATGTTTTTTGCCCTTGTAATATCTTTAAACTAGCAACCGAAAACACATCACACAGTATTGTCACGGAGAAGCTAGGCCAATTCTACTGCACACTAATTTCAATGACATGGAAAGGCATAAGCTATCTGCCTGCAAACTGCTAAAGACCGCATGAATACGCAAGTGATCACCACTACAGTTCTGACACTTCTCTTTATGCTAGACATGGTGAGAATACCACGGTGACATTATTTGTAAAGGAAATTTGCAAGTTTTTTAATGGAATCCATGGGGTCTGTTTACATATATATTAGAGAATAGGCTTTTACCGGGGAGGGGAGGAGGGGAAGGATATAAAATTCATCAGAAAGCTGAAATTTCCAGTGTGCACCAAAACTGAAACTGTTTTCATGCAGATGTTACCTGCTGGGAGTTTTAATTAAGTGACTTAGGGGGTATCCTCAGCAGACAACTGTACCCCTTGGCCAGACTGCTTCAGTTCCCAGTGTACTTTGCCATTTCCACACATAACAAGTATTTGACCTTTATCAGTTGTGGGGTCTTACTCCTGTTGGGAATGTCCATACTGAAAAAAAAGTGAATGAGAAACAACATTACAGCTTCCCAGGACATTGTTGCTGGATTACTGAATAACTAGCTGACAGCATGAATTTTGAGAAGAAAGTTTGAAGTTTTCTCCTGAGAGCAGTCACTTTCACAGACCAGCACATAACTGAGTCAAAACCATTTTTGAAGAAAAAGGATTTACTTGCATCTAACATATACGTAAAATAAAATGTGTGTCTCTTAGAGAGCATCCTTGGTTTTGTAACAACATTGGTGGGCTGGGGGGAGTAGTGGAAGGAAGTAATTCATCTGGTTGTCAGGTCTTGGGGGAAAACAGGAAAAAGCAAGGTTAGCCCAGTGCAGACTATTGTCATAATGCTTGGACACCACTGAAGTCCCACACAAAACATTAGCAGCAGTTTTTAGTGTATAGGTGTCCTCTTCAGGTGGGTAAAAATTACTCTCAAGTAAGATAATAATATAAATATCCACACCTGTATTCTCTCTCATCGTTATAGCACCATGAGTTGTCCTCCTCCTATTGCTCTGTGGCCTCATTGTACAATTTAGTATCATGTAGTAAAGGTGTTTGCTGTAATAACTACACTGGAGGCTGTAGTGGATTTCTGTGGCTAGGTTTAGGCAGCCAGGGGTGCTATAGGGGTGGCTTATGTACGCAGCTGCTAGAAGCTTCCTCTGTCCAATAAAGGCAATGCCAGTCAGCTCCAGGACAGGCTTCCTGCTGCTGGCCAAGGCCAAGCCAATCAGGAGTAATAGTAACACCTCTGTGATAACATGTTTAAGAAAAGAAGATTGTTGCATAGGTGAAAATTCCAGCGAGGAAAGAGCAGAGTGAGAACATTTGAACAACAATGTAGACACCAAGGTCAGTGCAGAAGGAGGGGCAGGAGGTGCTTCAGGAGCCGGAGCCGTGGCCCCTGCAGCCCGTGGTGCAGCCCATGGTGGGGCAGCTGTGCCGCTGCAGCCCATGGAGAACCATCGGGGTGCAGAGACCTACCTACAGCCCATGGAGGAGCCCATGCTGGAACAGATGGATATCTGAAAGAAGCTCTGACTCCATGGGAGGCCCAAGATGGAGCAGAGTCCTGCCAGAGACCTGCAGCCTGTGGAGAGGGAAGCCCATGATGGAACAGGTTTTTCTCAGCAAGGACTTGTGGCCCCTGTGAGGGACCAACGTCAGTACAGCTCATTTGTGAAGGACTGCATCCTATGGAGGAGTGACCCAAGAGACATCAGTTTCATGAAAACTGTTGCCTGTGGGATGGACTCACATTGGAGAGGTCCATCAAGGACTGTCTCCTGTGGGAGGGACCCCATGGGAGCAGAGTAGGGAGCAGTGGCAGAAACAACAATTGACCATAACTCCCATTCCCCATCCCCCTGCACCACTGGGGGGAGTGGGGAGAACATGGAAGGAAGGAGAGGTGGAGGGAAGGTGTTTTAAAGATTATTTTACTTCTCACTCTTTTGCTCTGATCCTGTTAGTAATAAATTTAAGTATTATCCCCATTTTGAGTCTGTTTTGCCCATGATAGTGATCAGTAAGTGATCTCTCCCAGCTCTTATCTCAACTCATTAATCCTTCGCTGGTTTTTTCCTCTCCTCTATCAAGTTGCAGGGAAGAGTAGAAGCATGGCTTTAGTGGTTACCTGGCACCCAGCCAGGGTCAACCCACTGCAGAGGCCCACTTTCAAAGGTGTCAGAGACAGAATTTTGCCTAGTTTCATATACTACTGCAACTGCAAATGCTTCATCTCACTCTAGATGTAACAGCAAATTTTGTTCAGCCATCAAAAATCACAGTTGGTTGGAACAAACTCATAGATGTTACCAGAAAAAAAACATAATTTCATCCTAGTTTCAGGCTTCAGTTCTGAGGGAATAAGTTCAAACGAGCAATTAATTTGCTTAAACTTCTTTATACAAATGTTCATTCCATTTGTCTGACAATACTTTTCAGCTGCAGATTTATTACCGTTTTTTTTTCAATCCCTTGTGGCTAGTGGTTTCCATCAGGCTGCTCTTTCAATTCCTTTTGTTTCACCAAGTCAGTCTGTAAGACTGCAGGTAAAAATTCTGTTTGGGAAATGCATTTGTATTATTTCTCCATAAATACTTTATATGTTTTATTCCACATCCACCAGTACTCTGGTAATGGGGTTAATAACAAAAGTCCACAATTATGGATAGTGGCTGGTTGCTTAGGCTTTACAGCCTTATAAGTTCTCCCTGTGGTTGCTCTTTTAAAGAAATTATTCTTCCTAAAGATCCAATTCCACTCAACGTAGTTCATGACTTTACCTTAAAACACCTATTGAAAAAGTATTACATTCTCCACTGTAAACAACACAGAGTAGAACTGAGGCTGCTTTAGGAGGTTCTGAACTGTTTGGCATCCCTTAGGACATCGCACGGCTGCCCAGAGAGGACTAGGACAGCTCAGCAGCTGCTGAATGTCAAAAGAAGCAGAGAGTTCATGGCAGACAAGGAAACACTAAGGAACTCAGTGAGCTAGATCAGACATGGCAGTCACATGCAGAAGTCCTGAAAAAGGTTACCCTCTAGGAACGCTGTGAACAAGCCAAAAGCCCTATGGCCAGTAAAGATTTTCCCTCACACACACACTCCTACTCTATAGCCAAAGGAAGATAGAAGTTGCTGGTTTTTAAAACAAAGTAACAAGACGATACACAGGCCATGTCTCTTCTCTTGCAGAACTCGAGTGCAGATCTACGATTCAGCCTAAGTGGGTTTACCCCTGCACATCAAACTGAGTACAATACATAGAGCTATAAAATGTTAGCACCACTTCCTTGTGCCATCACTGTAAAAATTCACAGAATCCCACCACAAAAGCACTTTGAGTACTTAAAAAAAATCCCGAAGAGAAAACACAGGTTTGTCTACTTTTTACAAGCAGCTTCTGACATCACTGTAACATAAAGTCTTCTCATTTACTGTTCTGCTTATCCCATTTACTGCCTCCTTTATGCAGACTAAAGCATACCACACCTTATCTGCACATATTTCTTTTCTAAAGACCTTCTTCTTATCCCCTTTACCTTTATAACATGTCTAATTAAAATCTCAGTAATTCTTTTGCACCTGAATAATTACAGAATCATTCAGGTTGGAAAAGACCTTTGAGATCAGAGTCCAACCCCTAGCCTAACACTAAGAGAAGGGAGACGGAGACAACTCATAGACCTCAGAGGTCCAATTAAACTATGTGATTTCTACCCCCATCATAAAAACTGTTACATACTTTAGTGTACTCAACCTTTCACAAAATGTCACTAGCTGCACCCCCCCCTCCCCAGCTCTCTGGCATCACACCAATCCTTTCTGCACCCACCCACAGGTCCTGAAATGTCCAGACTGCTCCCAGTCATTATCTTGGTGCCAGAATATCCTGAACTGGCTCTACTCTGCAGACTCCTAAAGAACACACTCTTACCTATCATTTCTTAGTAAAGTATCCTTTCCGACTCCTACCTATCATTTCTTAGTAAAGACATTGGCCCAAAATAGTGTGTTTTGGGAAAACATACAAAGAGTTAAGGATGATGGAGGTCTTAGACAGTGGGATTCACTCCTAATTAGACAGATGATCCAGTGTAGACATGAACAATTGCATCACTTTGTTCACATAACAGCTTGTGGTAATTTAGTAACTAGGTTTTCACTGTATACACAGGCAGCTTTAAATGTTCTGTTCTGAATTCATTTAGATAACTGACTAATTTCATCATATGTTTGGGTCCTTTTTTTTTTTTTCATTAACAGAACTAAATGTTAATTACAATATCTTGATGCTACTACTACCCACTTCTTGCTTTTCATTTATTGGGAAAAAAATAAAAGAGACTGAATACACCAATTGTTCTAGGTTAAATAATTTAATCACTTTGGATAATGGCTTAATTAACTAGAAAAACAACATTGAAGAAGTGTATGGCACACCTTAATTGTATGTCATGTCCAGGCTTTGTAATGACTTGAGGTAAGTATCCCATTCCTCGCGGCTGATAATGGGGAATTATTTCCTCATTTGAACAATGTAGTGCTGGAGGTTAGAAAGGATGGCTTTTTCCTGTGAGAATGTCCCTAAAATTTGAAATTACCACTACAGTGGTGCACAGAGTTTTCTTTTGCACCACCTTCTCTTGAGGAGCAGTTAGGAATTTCCAGTAATCTAACAGTAATACCCATATTTCACGTGGAAGTATATCCTCCATTTTTACAAAGTGACTACTTTAGTAGTGTTTCTTCTGCCTTATAATTATTATCACACACAGGAATAACTGAGATGACACATAAAACTCAGCCCCCACCCCAAAAACTTTTCATTTCCTGCAGCTGAAATGAATGTAATTGTAATAACTAGAAGTTTTGTATTTCTAACCACAATTATATACATCACTATTAGATTGAAACGGGTTACCAACAGTGCAGGAAGAGAAACTGTAAAATGAAAAATAGTTTAAAAAAAAGAGAAAGTTTTAACCATCCCAACCTGAGTGAATAAGTGTATAAGAATCCACAACAGCAAATACCAGATCCTCATCCTCTCGTGTATGCTTTATCAACCACCACCATAAAAACATTAGAAAATGGAAAGGATTCTGTGCAAGGAAAAGTAAAACTAATTGAGGAATTGGAGAGATTGATTTATAATATGAGCATGAGATACTCATCCAAAAGCCACTGTTGTCCGTAGGAACACTTTTTAAAAGGAACCACAAAAAATTATTTGTGCTTAGTTTGCTAAGAGCTAGCAGCATACACGGATCTTAGAAGCAAAGAAAGGTGAGGATAAACATATTCACATACAAATGCTAGCCTCTGTATGTAAATTTTATTAAAATGAAATGTTGGCAACTTTTGGATGATTCAGGAGAAAAAGAAATGGCAACTTAGTTCATTAAAAACAGTTTCAAAATGTAAATAAACAGTGTGGCATCATGCTTACTAGTTAGACCCAAATGAGGGACTGGGAGACAGCGTGAGAACTCTATTCCCAAATTGCAAGATGATCCAGGCCAAGTTATTTAGCTCCTGTTTGTTTATCCATCTGTAACATGGGTGCAAGAAAAGTTATTTCCCAGATGGCAGCATGGTGAAACTTAATTGATGTTTGTAAACTTCCTCAGAGTCTCCAGTGTGAGGTGAGCACAAAATAATATTACATTCACCTTCTGGGAGCTCCTACATTTATTTCATAAATGCAATAAAGATAAATTGAGGGTTACAAGAAGAGAATTATTGAAAATCTGCTGTAATAATTAGTGAGTTCAAAACACACACTCTTGTTCACAGAATACTAATCAGTATTCATAGGTAAGTATAGATCAGAATTGGGTAGTGACTCATTTTTATTGTGAGAGGAATGCATATATTCATTCATTGAAAAATTCAAATTACTTTCCTCTGACTTCACTGAAACGATCCAAAATGCTTAAAAAATAAATAAATAAATCCTGGGCAATCACAAATTTCAGCAGTTCTCCATTTCCAGCTCTAAACCAGAACAGGGGAACTGCCACCATGGGCCCAAATCGAAAAAGCACTTCCCACAGAATGCTGTCTCCAGCAGTGAGCAACAGCACCATATGTTGCTATATGACATTCCCTTCCTACTCCACAGAGTAGATATTACTGAGGGATTCTGGCTTACTTCCAACTCCTTTTCTGTTTTCAACTGTAACTGTCATAATTCTGACTGCTCTTGTTACCCATAGAAAATCCTATATTTTTCACTTCTTAGTGACAATGTCATCCTATGGCAGATTTCCAGAGCCAAAGGCAACCTTGGGCAGCAACTCATGGCAATAATACTACTGTCTTTCTCTCTTCCTTTTTCATAATGGTGTGTTTAAATGCTCTCTAGTAGCACAGATAACAGAAGATGGTAGATTCAAAGAAAAAGTCATTCACTGGAAGTTAGAAGACACTGTTAGTTCCCCCAATCATCCCTGTTCTTATACTCTTCCTCAGAAGACAGTTTAAAGGGACTATATGTCTAAAATTAAATTTTTTTGAATAGCTTAAAACACATCTTTTAGGACAAGCTGGATTCATGACCTGAGATGTCTGTGTCTAAGGTAGGGATGGCAATGGCTCATTGGCAGTTCCCATGGGAGTCCAATGCAAGTAAGGTACTTAAATGCTGCAAAGCCACAGGCACTACTAGAGAATTTGGATTTCCAGTATCTCTCATCTTAGACAGTAGCTTGAGCCAGAAAGAAGATATAGGAAGAAGGCTAAAGACATTTTACTTTTAGCAGCTACAGATTCTTATGGATCTGAATCTAAACAAGAAAAAACCCTAAGAATTCAACTTCATGATGTAACTTCTTCAACTTGAAGTCTTGCAATAAAAAAAAAACCAAACAAAAACCAAAACAACAACAACAACAAAAAAAACCAAAACACACAATAAAAAAACAAGTATGAAAAAACTTTAACAATCTGAAGAACCCTGGGATTTTGTTTTCTTTCTTTTTGGAAATAGTGGATTTGGTTTGATTGTTTCTTACTTGTCTTTTTATAGAGAGAGAGATATATATAACTTAAAATATTTAAAGTAAACCTTCTCCAAGACTGCCAGCAGTAGAATATGTACTTTGGTATTGGGTTGTACAGCTTTTGAGTCTCTTGGAATGAATGTTCCTCCAATGAATGTAAATATATCCATTTGAAACATTGACATCTCTGGGTTTTTCTTGCTTGCTGCAAAGTGTAAATGTTCCTATGTCCCCTTTCCATTTGGTTATTTAATAAATTTTAAAAAAAGTAATTCTATTTTCCACAAGTTGATTGTACATGGCCAAGAAATGTTCATTTAGCATGGATACAGTTACATAGTTGGTATGATCTGTCTTCTTCCTATTTTTCCTTCACATTCATAAACATAACCACCCTTCATAGCACAATCAGAATATGCTGAGTTGGAAGGGGCTCACAGGTATCCTGGCTCTGCACCAAGTGCTTGAGAGTATCATCCAAATGTTTCTTGAACGTTGTCAGGCTTGGTGCTGACTTCCCTGGAGAGCTTGTTCTAGTGGCCGACCTACCCTTTAGGGGAAGAACCTTTTTCTAATATCTAAGCTAAACCTCCTCTGGCAAAACTTCTAGCCATTCCCTGAGGTTCTGTCACTGGTCACTACCAGAGAAGAGATCAGTGGCTCCCCCTCTTCTTCCCCTCATGAAGAAGTTGTAGACTATGATGTCTACAGTCTCCAGTCTCTGCTTCTCCAGGCTGAACAGGCCAAGTGACCTCAGCCACTCTTCATATGGCTTCCCCTCAAGGCCCTCCACCACCTTTGTTGCCCTCCTTTGGACGCTCTCCAAGAGCTTAATATCTTTCTTATATTGTGATGATCAAAACTGCCACAATATTCAAGGTGAGGCCACACCAGTGCAAAGAAGAGCGGGACAATTACCTCCCCTAGCTGGCTGGTGATGCTGCGCCTGATGTTCCCCAGGACCTGATTGGCCCTCCTGGCTTCCAGGGCACTGCTGACTCATATTCAACTTGTCATTGACCAGGACCCCCAGGTCCCTTTCTGTGGCACTGCTTTCCAGCATCTCATTCCCCAGTCTGTTTGTACATCTGCGGTTGCCCCATCGCAGGTACAGAATCCGTCACTTTCCCTTGTTCAACTTCATGTGCTTGGTAATTGCCCAATTCTCTAATTTATTGAGTTCTCTCTGCAAGACCTCCCTACCTTCAAGGGAGTCAATAGTCCTCCCAGTTTTGTGTCCTCTACAAATTTGATAGATATCCCTTCCTGTCCCATGTCTAAGTAATTTTTGAAGATGTTGAAGAGCACAGGGCCCAAGATGGAGCCTTGTGGAACCCCTCTGGTGACAGGTTGCCAGTCTCATGTCACCCTATTCACTATTACCCTTTGTGCTTGGCCCATGAGCCAATCGCTCACCTCACCGCATGATGTGTTTATCCAGCTGTGTGCTGGACATTTTGTCCATAAGGATTCTAAGAGCTTGAAAAGCTTGAAAGCTTTACTGAAATCCAACAAGATTATATCCACTGGCTTCCCTAGATAAACTAGGTGGGTTACTTTGTTACAGAAGGAAATCAGGTTTGATAAGTGCAATTTATCAGGTTTGATAAGCTTCCGGTCAGACGGGACCTCTCTGGATTCCCAGGACCACTTGAAAATCATCAAGACAGGATGACATGAGCTAGCTCCTTGAGGATTCTTATGGGTATTAAACAACACCTTTTCTAGCTGAAAGGACTACTTATTTTCTTTGACCTGTTTTTTTCAGGCTTTCTGCAAAATCATGCTTCCACCTCGTCTGAACCCATCTCATGATTTCAAAAAAACTCTGAAGCCATAGTATGATTTCATAAAATAAAAGTCAAAATTTTGGGGTCATGAAAAGACTCACAAAAGCAATGTTCATGGGCTGGTATATACCACCATAGTTCAAGACTAATATATGTATCTTATTTAGAAGATGCAATCTTATTTAGAAGATGCATCTTTGACATACCTAACTAACTTCCACTTGCGAGTTCTGTCCTGAGAGTTTAATTAATACCCACTGGTCCTCCCATAGGGAAAAGGGCCATGATGGAAACAAGGCAGTTTCTACTGAAAACTTTTTGGAAGAATACAGCTATTTATTATAGAAATTATTAGCACTAGACTTTTTTTAAAATTTTGATAGGATAATATCTCTTTATGCAGACGATATAACTATCCATATTACTGTATGCAAAAAAGAAAACAAATTTCTGATTTTGACATAACACTATAATATTTGATTCTGAGGTTCAACAGCAGTTTTTCAAGCCTGGAGTCCACTTGCACAACCTTGAGATATTAGGAGTACGTTTGAAGTGGTATTTATCTTTCTTTACTTATTTTCTTTTGGACTTTCAGAAATTCATTTTGCTTTTCAGGTAACAACACTCCCTCTATTAGATCCTACATCTTCCAATGTATAGCATACAGTAAGTCCAAAAGAAATGTATACATATGTACATACATATATACATATATACTGTGTATGTATGCATACATATACAGTATAGCATACAACCAACACAAACACTGAACAGAAACTGAGATCTAAGTCAGTGACAGTCCATACCCCAGTGTAAACACAGGCAGCACTGAGGAATCTTCCCCACTATGACCCATACAAAAGGAACTAAGACCACCTCACCTAATTTCAGGCACATGAGGTTGCTTGTAAAGAGAGAAAGATTAATCTGCAGAGAATAGTTTACCCTTCCTAACATCTTGTTAGATAACTGAAATTTGTTGGAATGGATGTAGGCAAAAACTCCCATCCACCTACCTGTTCTCAAATGGATGCAGCAGCTCTTGAAAGCATTCTAAAGAACAGAGACCAAGAGAGATCTTTTCTAGATCTGACATCATGCACTGAAAGTAAAGACAGTTTTTATACATGGCGCTTGTCCATAACACAGACTGTGGACGTCGTTATTGCCATGGCAGAGCTTGCTTTCCTGCTGCCTTCTTTTCCTACAGTGACTTAGGCACGGATCAAATAGAGGTGTTAAGACTTGATAACAAATGTTTCTACAAAATACTGAGACATCTAACAAATTCAAACGAGAATGGTAACGTAAGTCCAAAAGAAATTTCACTACTTCCACTAGAGCTGTGAACTAATTCCTTTAACCAGGAAAACAAATGAAACCATATGACTTAATCCATCCATTCACAGGTAAACAATAGCATTCAAACTTTGATATTTTGAACATTTTTAATTTCTCAAATGAGAATTAAAAAGGTTTTCATCAGATAGCTGTTAAATCTGAAGAAATCACATTCCTATTGCAGAAACAATAGAAACTTGGCTAAGTAAATTGTTTGCTGCAAATTATTTATTTAGCTGCAGGCACAGGCTAAATATTTGCCCCAATTCACTGGACAATCTCCTAACACCTAAGGGAAGCTTCTACCAAAGCTATTAAATAAGTATTAATCCATGCTTTGCCTCTAATTAAATGTCATCTAAGTTATCTTATGTGCATTAAGGGCTAAGGATGATACAGTTTTGACTTCAGATAATTAGACGTCTTCTGTCAATTATGCCTCAAGACAGGCTTTGATTCAGAAATCTCACGCTACTCTTAATGTTTCATTCTTCCTGATCTGTCCTGCAGAAAGAGAATATGTCAGTTCTAGAAATGTGATTCCTAACATTGGGGGGAAAGCAGAATTGTGGGCTTTCATTTCATAAAGCATCTTATTATGCAAATATCCCAAGACAGTGTGCTACTTTAAAAGGTTTATACATAAGCTCTGCTCGAAGCAAAATGTAAAAGTCCTTCTGCTACATTTTTTTAAAACATTTAGTGACAGTGATTCTGTAAGTATCCCAGGGCTGATTACTTTTAATAATTAACATCATACAAATGAGACTAATTAACCTTGTGTTCAACTATATCTACCACTAATTACCTTGATGTTTTATTTTTAATAGCCTTATCACTGACCAATTACTCCACGTGTATAATGTTCCCAAATTTTAACTTTCAAAAAAATATATAATACTATTATGCTCTCAGACAGAGCTGTGCTTAGTTTTTTTCCCAGTTTAGACTGTCAAATGACGTTGAATTTTATCTAGTAAGTCCCATACCTGACCTGCAAGTCATGCAAATCTCAATTCAAAATCAAAGAAATACAAAACATACAGTTCTGTGATGTATAAGCAGATGCAAGTATGATCGTGCCTTATCACCCTTTCCTGTTGTGCATGTTCTTAGACCATAAATCATCCATATGTTTTGAAGGGAAAGAGAAAAGGACTCTTCTCTACATGCAAGTTCTTTATGTCAACCTTAGCAGCTCAGCTACCCTGACTTATGTTTAGCTCCTGAAGGGAATGTAACTATCACTAATCAAAAAACTTTTTTTAATTCTGCACATAATTTTGTAATCTATAAATTTCTAGATCTACTGGCACCCACCTCTGGAAAAGCAAATTTTGCAAATTTAAGGAGGCTAGATGTGTGCCACTGTATAGTAGGTGCTCTCCATGGAGGGACTACTTATTTAGATTCTGTGCTTTGCTTTGCTGTTGTTTTCTTTCAATTCCTTCCATTGCCCTCATTAAGCTTAATGAATGCATCCATCCAGGGAATTGTAACAACATAATATACAGTAACTTCATATCATAAAGTGGGTTACTTTCCATGTTCATGAAATTATCATGTATTAATGGTCTTAGATCATTAGGTAGCAGCTCCCGAATTGAGAGCTGTTTGCACTGCCACCCTCCAAAAACAAAAGTGTTCCACAACTGTACATACCATTTTGTGAACTCTGAAGTTGGCAATTCTCAATCAAAGAGCCATAACCAGTAAACTAACTGAAGCTTAACCTTAATTTTAAGATTTCATAGACTACTAGAATTATTAATCTTCCATTTTAAGCTTAAAAAATTTAATTGAAAACCTATAAGTTTCATAAGGTCTGAGTTCAGGGTTCTTTTTTGTTAAGACTCAAGCTTTCTTTGAAAAAAATTCTTCACTTACTTTTCTAATACAATTTAAAAGTAAAAAATTCTGCCTGTGTCAGCAAATAAAACATATAGTCTTTGACACAAAGTGTTGGCAATAAGATGAAAATAGAGCTGTTTTTTTCTATATTAGTGGATTTTGTTCTTTGGAGTCTCTAAGTATAATTTTGGATTTTTACCAACAGTCTCACATCTGTGCCTGGAAGTATATAGGCCACAGACACAACAGGAACCTACAGTGACTTTTTGGGATCCTATGGCACAAAACAGCACCTGCCATCTAAATTTGAGACACCTTTCTCTTAGTGTCGTGTTATAACAATAGGAGACAACTCCATAATGTCCACCTAATTTTGAAAACATAAAAGACTGGCCTAAAACACACTAAGGTCAGTAAGCCTTTCTATGAGTCCCCAGACCTTTAAAGAACATGTGATGGCCACCTCCAGCTGATAGATTTAACCATTTGCATTACACATACAGACATAAACTAACAAATTAGGCATGCAGCAAACTAAGGAATTAAACTTACTGCAACTTAGTTGTGGGTGGGAGTGGAAGATTTAGGCAAATTTGATTAAAAATTGATTGAGTCACAAGGTGTAGAAAGGATTCCCTTGCTTTCTAAACTCCTTCTCAGAGAGGAGTCTAGGTGCAGCTGAATCCAATCCTAGCCTTGGATTATGCCAATAGTTTAAATTTAAGGAATTGTAGAGGTGTGATTGAACCACTTTTGTCCTGCAGCTTTTAATGATTGGAAAAATGAGGATATTTATATGCGATGAATAGTTTATTATTACAAATGGTCAGACTAAAGATCTCAATCAGAACTAGTTATGACACAATATAAATGCTGAAAATCTACTAGTAGATTATAATATAGCATAAAGTATTATAGTGCACTGTAACAAAGCAATTATTTAAGCAGTTATATTAAAGCTAGAAAAAAGAAATAATTATTAAGTAGAGATTTGATGTAACTCCCCCATACCAATGCTCATGGGGAGATTTCTTTCTCTCAACCTTGAGGAGTAACCTTCAGGGACATCCCCAGCGAAGGGAGGAATCTCCACACATACATCTTGAAGAAGGGTTGTATCAGAAGAACCTGACTGCATGAAAGGGAACTGGACTTTTATAGTATTAAGTGATTGACTGCTAATCACACATTTACAGGCCAGCTATCAGCTTATTTGTCAAATCAGACTTCAAAAAGCAGGGTGTATATTCAAAGTCTAGTGAACCAAGATGGTTTTAGCATAATTAACACCAAGACAACACCCTGGCTCCAGCAGCTGATCTTGTGTGATAGATTGATTGGATTTTGCATCTTATCAAGGTGGGTCTATAATGCCACAAGTTTGCCAGTACCTGATTCTCCTGGATGCAGTGATTTCTTATACCCATAAACTGTAGATACAAAAATGCTTATGGGCAAAAGGTACCTTCTGTTCTGACAATAAACTAGATTGTTCAGATACTCTACAGATATATTTTTCAACTCATACAGAGCTTTAATTCTGGCTGACCTTTGCTTGTAAGGAAAACAAACCTCTAAGCAGCACTACAAACTCACAAACAATCTGAAACTGTGATAAATATGCTGAAATATACACCTATCTGAGTATGTGCATTTCATGATCTTGACAGTGGATGAATAAGTAGAGATGGCCTCTCTTCCACCGTGTTTTAGATTGGATGGATCCTTATCCAAAGCTTTGAAACATCCAGAGCTTTGGAACATTAAAAACATGGCAGGAATAAACAGTCCTGTGCTAAACCAAAATACTGAAAGCACAACAAAAATAAAAATCTTCGGTATTTACTTCTGACAGGCAGCATCAATAAACAAACCTGCATGCCTTAACTTCTTAAGATATGTTATCTCAAATGCTTGAGATGACCCCATAGTCCACTCCTTTAAAATAAAAAAAAGTTTATGTCAAAGAAGTTTAAGAATCTCAAACAAGTTCTCAACATTAAAAAATCCATTGCACAAAGAAATTACCAAAACTAGGACTAGTGAACAATGTCAGAAGAGACAAGGGCTTGAACATCTCCAAGTCTCATGTAAAAGACCATAAGCAGGGTACTGTCAGAAAACTTAGAAATCTTTGAAAAGTACCCAAATATGTCTGTTCTGTACCTGTATGGTCACAACACCAAGCTTGACAGAGTAAAAGAAACATTTGGACAATGCTCTCAGGCACTTTGTGTGATACCTGGGGTTGTTCTGCGCAGAGCCAAGAGCTGGACTTTGATGATTCATATGGGTTCCTTCCAACTCAGAATATTCTGTGATTCTATAAATAAAAAAAAAACTGAATAAATTAGAGTTTTTAATCGAACACTATGCATAATTTTTATTCTGTAATAATCTGTGCCACACTGAAGTCAAATCTATAACATCTGATTATGACTCCCAGCTGCTACTGTGTGTGTTCTGCAACCAGCACTTCAATGCAGCTGCTATTAGTAACTAATTTGTCTTACATTGGCCCAGCAAGTTGTTATAACTGGCATTTCCATCTCTCTAACACTTCTGTGCAACCACACTGACATAGATATTTGAATATTTCATACTCCCCTTTGATTTTCCTGAGCGATTTTCAGTTTATCCAAAATTTCTGTGATATTTCCCTCAACTTCCTGTAAAAAAGACATAAATGATGAGAAACATTGAAATATCCTTCAGTATATAAGAAAAAATCTGCAGTGATACTAATTGGCAACGTGTCTGATTAGCATTTAAAATACTCCAACACTTTTTACTCCATTAACCTTGACATAAATTATAGTAAGTAGTCTCTGTGTGACAAGAGTTTTAATTTAGCACTACATCTCAAGTTACATACGTCTTTGAGTCTGACATAGAGCTTTTCTTCTTGCCAGTTCATTTTACCTTGAGGGAAACCAAACAGGCAGTAAAACCAGGTCTTACTAGGTAAACAAGGAAGGGTGTTCATAGCATCATTTTTGCTAAAGCAATTACTGTGATACAAATTACTTAATTTTGTGTTTCAGCATCCATGTCCATTTCTAGATTTTAGACTGACCTGCTAGACAAAAACCCTGAATGCAAAGAGCTTTGTGCTTCACATTTCACTAACATCTGAACTGATGTCTGCTTTTTTGGTTACTAACACAGAGCTTCAGACTTCAGAGTGTGGAGTAGAATATCAGCTGAACCTAAAATTGTTTTATTCAAACTGTTACTCATTTCTCTCAGGACATTTATTTGTTCCTATATTTCACAGAATTCTTTCCAAGTTCCTTCTGTTGCTGAGCTATTCCACCGATTTTATATGATGGAGTTACCTACCACAGGTTCTTTTTCCTCATTCCCATGCCTTCAGTACAGCTGGAAGCAGAAAGCTTTTGCTTCTTTGATTTACATATTTAGATCAAAGTACTGTAATAGCTCTCCACAGTGATTAAAAAAAAAAAAAAAAAGAAAAGAGTGAGAGAGAGGTGGAATTATATCCCGTACCTTTCTACTATCTACCTGCAAAACACAGCAGGCCTAACCTGAAACTTGCTGGAGCCACAAAACCTTTCCAGTCCTTTAGGACTAGACCTAGTCATGGTAACTCATGTATAAAGTAGTTTGCTTTATGCCTGAACCACAGTGGGTTATAAGGAAATAACTTTTATTTGGCCTCGGAGAAAGATGTTTCATGAGTTGATTTTCATAGTTTGAGGCTGAAAAGTCAGTAACATATCAGTTAAATTGTCACTCAGCATTCCAGCAAAAGAAAATGCATCAGGCCCACTTATCTTTTTAAATATGCAATCTGTATGGGAAAGAACACACAGTACTTATGCAGCATTATGAAATCATGTTTTTAAAAGAATATGGAAATGCACTAGTTTAATTACATTGCTCTTAAATTATAATAGTCTTGCCCTTTCAAACAAGAGGGTTTCAATGTTGAATTGCCATGACAAAGGGTATTGCAAACTCAGTAAGCCTACATTAGCATTCAGCCAAAGTATGCTTGGATAACTCTCCAATGGCCTTCAGGGGCCACTCCACTTTCCGTCATGGCTACTTAGGGAGTATCAGAGGTTTCCCTCCCTTGCTGAGGTGGTTGTCTCCTGTTGGAACAACTATACAACATTGCCATCTGCTGACCATCCTTTTTCATTACAGTACAGAAAAAGCCCAGCCCCGCCTCCCTTCACACTCCCCCCCCACCAAACCACACTAGAAACCAGTAATTTATATTTAAAAACCTTCTGAATATTCATATTTGTTTTAAAAAAAGCAAAGAGAGGAAATTCTCAGAGTGGTTATTTTTTCAGAGGACTAGATTTCATATACGCATTTGTTATCATGCCGTGGGGCTGAATATCTTAGACAGTGTACACAGGAACATTTCATAAGGCAGAGTACAAGATCTCCTGTTTGCCAGAAGAAAAAAAAAAAAAAGGAATTTTCATTACTAATTGCTGCTGTTTATTGCTTTAATATCTTGATACCAAGTAAATCTGTCTAAATAAAACAAAAGTTCTCCTTCTTTACCAAAGCTTTGTGATCCTGGAGGCCAGATAATTGCTTTAGAAGCAAGTGACAGATTTCTGTCTTGTACTCTTACATAGCAGTGCACAAAATTGGTTGAAAAATTCTGCAAGAAAAATAATTATTTTGAATATGTCATTAAATTCAAAGATAGACAAGCATAGTACAAGAACACAATGGCTGTACCTGTTTTTCACAGGTTTTTTCAGCTTCCTGTGACTTTTTGGCAGATCTGTTTTATTGTCAGTATAATTAATTAATTAATTTTATGTTCTGTCAATAGATATAACTGCTTCAGAGGACAGAAAATTGGGAGAAATGTTTGACCTTTTAGATGCTTAGTCAAACATAAGACTTACATGAAAAACTGCTGTTTGCCCACCATTAAGAGTGACACATTATGCCCTACTCATGCTGACGGTACTTTTAGCTGCATGGAGCTACCTTCTCACTTCACACAGCTGGAACACTTATCAGTGTAACCAGTGACAAGGACATGTTAAAGTGCCTTTATTGAAATCTTGTGCTATTTCTAACTGCACAACAGTCAGTGGAAAAGGAATACTGCTTGTAAATACTGAATGCACTAATCCTGCAGAAATTTACAAGCATCTAGCTTTTATAGTTCAAGTGGTCCTCACACAGGCCACTCTCAGTATGCAAATTTCAGTGTTTAAAAAAAAAATCTCTGCAAGTTCTGTACCTTGAACTGCACAGCATTCAATACAAGCTTGTCTCTCAGTGATTCCTTTGGACAACACCAATGACTATGAGAACTCAACCAATAATGATGGAGCCTAGTGAATTACAAAACAAACAAAAAAAAGATAATAACCATATTCTGTAAACAAGTATTCATGTTAATATTTGTCCTTTTATTAAAAAACAGTTGATATCAGGAGTCCATCATGAACTTTTTGTTCAATCTTTATTTAAACTTAACCTTCCTGTCTGTGACTGACATGTGTTCACAGCTTTGGTCATTATATATGCCAGTGAATAATCTGCAGTAATGTTCAGTTATTTCAGCATCTAGAAAAGAGATTTCCAAAGGAATCAGGACTGTCCTATCTCTCGCCCTTTGAAGTTACTAGACATTTCAGCATTCATTTCAAGGGTAGATGATGCCAACTTGGAACACTTAAAAATAGCACCCAGAATATTTCTGTTTCTCTGGGCCAAGAAACAAATATGTTAAAACTAATGATGCTGCTGTTAATTGTATATTTGCTTACAAATCCCCAAGTTTGTAGAATGAATACAGAAATAACCCCTATGTCTGTAAATCATCATCTCACATCGTGAGGGTCAGCCTACAAGCCTCCCACTGCAGGGATGGAGTCTGAACACTACAGTGAACATAGAAGCACCCAAACTAGAAACATATTGTGTTAGTAGAGGATAAAATAAAGACCACTGAGGGTCAATTTCTCAGTGCTAAAACATCCTTCCTGGTAGTACCTGGACACCAGTTCTTCTTAAGAAACCTTAAGAGGACATGTTTAGAATTAATGATTTTTTGCCTGTATTAGTTTAGAGTGGCTTCCATTATATGCACTGTCACAGCATAAACCACCATTTCTTTCCTCCCAGTCTCAGTATGTTAATTTTTTCCCATTTATCAAGAACCTTACACCTCATAAATTCAAGCTGTTTTGAAACAGAGAGCAGGTTTTTTGCTATTCTCTTTGTCTCATATCTGCTGCAGGTTTCCAGAGGTACAAAAAGTGCTTGCCCAATTTAAAGGACAGAGCTAACAGTGCAAAGTTAATTGTCATCTAAGGCTGTGTTTATAGTGCCTTTAGCAGGTATACTCAAGTATAAATTTGCCTTAATGAAGACGAGCAGTACAGACCAGGAACACCCATGATATTGCCCCCAGTTCAGCTGGTACACACACTCAGAGTACCCACATTTCATTTCCACCAGGAAAGGAGCACTGGTACATGGGCTATGCCACTCACCTTTCATAGTCACCCCAACCAAGACTCTTTAGCACTTCTTGCAAAAATAGTCAGGCTCTAGATACAATGGGAACACAGCCAAGGAGAAAATCACTGCATCCCAGCACAGAGAACAGAGAACATGCAAGGAGCAGAATAAACATGCTGTAATCCCTTAGGAGAGTCCAGAAAATGCACTTCAGAATTTTACAGGCCAGCTTCACTGTCAATTCACCCACTCACCTCACTACAAGAAGTCAATAATGTGATGTTACAAGATCCTACACATCCAGCTCATGCTCCTGTACAGTCAGGGTCTTATTTAAGTCAAAGACCTTTTCAGCTTTTCACAGTTTGTCAGCAAGCTTCTCTGCAGCCTGTTGGTGTTCATACTGCTGCAGACAGAGCTGTATTACAGGCCCTTTCCAGGTCTTCAACTAGGGAATGAGGGGAACTACATGCATAGACTAATAGTGGACTTCACTCCAGTGGTTTACAATCATACAAATAAACTACTTTCTTCCCTGGTGACAGTGCAGGTCAAAAATCATCTTGTTTTATCTGTCTCCCATACCCTGGTTCACCTCTTGGTCTTAGTATGTAAGAGAAGCCATGGAGAATGGAATACCCAGGAAAGATTACAAAGTGCAGGGTTACACCTCCAAGGCTCTGCAATTGCAGAGGGGAAGGAAAGAGGTAGGGAAGTCACCAGTGAAGGGAGTGAGAATATAGAAAGGAAGAACTGGCCTTTCTTGCCTTGTGAGAGCCCCTAACGGTGTTCCCTGGTTTGTCTGACTGCTGTCATGAGCAGGTCAAGAAAATCCTGTTGACTTAGGGGCTGCCCTGGAGCTGGGAGGGGTTTTCAGAGCTTGCAGTATTTCATTAGCCACATTTGCAATCTAACAGCTTCGTGCCATTCTGTCAAACGCAGGACTAGGCACTATGTTGAGTAATGATGATGTTTCAGCAATTAAAGACTGCCTGTTGTGATCCCAGGGCACCTAAATTTCCTACTCTCCAAGCAGCTTGTCATGGGCAGCCAGCCCAGCTCTTCCTCCCTCTGGTCTGTGATGCAGTGTCAGCGCACAGTCAAAAGGTCAGTGGTAGCCAACAGCTTTGATGAAAAGTGAGCCAGGCTGGAGGAAGAGAGCATGAGCCAAATCTGAGTGAGGCATTGCCTCATGTGGGGAAAGTGCCTGGCCATGCTTCCTGTCCCTCCCTGTCCTGGAAGCTAACAGCTACTGGCTTCTCAAAAATCCTGTATTTTTTGTGTGAACTACTATAAACAATAGAGAGTATAGCCTCACTCAGCAGATTAGGATAAGCTACTGGTCCTGGAAGGGCCTCACAGAAATGTTATCTGGAGAGAAGAAAAGAATGCCTTCTGTTTCAGAAAATATTAAGAATACTTTTCATTCAATTTTTTAAAATATAATCAGAACTCCATTTTTACTCTAAGAAAATGTCGTGGGTTTTACCAGCTGAGACAAGGGGGGAGTTCTCCTCTCTCTCTCCCTGCAGCAGGGGAAAAGACTGAAAGTTGCAAACCCCTGCTACCTTTAGAAGATAACTGGGGTGCAGAGAGACCCCCAGCAGTTAATGAGACAATTTGTCCCAGAACAGACGAATGCCTACGGAGGCTGTGACCCTTGTGAGAGGTCTGAGTTGAAACAGAGCCCTGCTAGAGACCTGTGGCCTATGGAGAGAGGGACTTATGCTGGAGCAAGTTGTTCTGGTGGTACTTTTAGTCTCAGTGAGAGATCCATGCTGGTGCAGCTCACTTGCGACCCAAAAGGACAGCAGAGAATGGAAGAGCTGCTGTCCTGGATGGACCCACAAGAAGAGGTCTGTTTAGGACCATCTACGGTGGCAATGGGACCTCCACGCAGCAGAGGAAGGACTTAAAGCCATTCTCTGTAGTTGTGGGTGAAGACTATGGTAAATAAACTGTCCTTCTGCAAAGGACCCCACAGGAACAGGGGAAAGGACTCAAAGCCATTATCCCCTATAACTGTGATACAGACCACAATGGAGTGGGAGTCCCCTTACAAGCCATGGGTCCTGAAAGGTAGGGGAACACACCCAACCCTGAAGTCATCATGAAGCAGACGCCAGCCAAGAGAGAGGGAGAAAGAGAGCTAAAGGAATTTCCAGCTACGACACATTGAACCTGTTGTCCTCAAAATAATAGAAAAGACACTTCACAAGTGCTGCAGTAATTGTTTTAAAGGAATAACCTTTCTTCCCCTAAGACTGATAGAAAAAAGGGGAAGAAATGCTTTTGTAAATACTTATGAGGATTTTACCAAAAGAAGATACCTTTCTCTTGGACTGAAAAAAAAAACCTAAGAGAGACGCTTTTGTTAGACCTGCCAAATGTCCAACTCCATGGAAGAGAGAGAGACCTTTTCCCCCTGCCCTTGCTTTCCCGCCACAGGGGAAAATAGAGACTGAAACCCCCGACATGAGCCATCAAATTTGTAAATAATAACCTGATATTCTTTTTTTTTCATAAGATAAGCTAGTTTAATTAGTACTATTGTAGTATATGTTATTTCTTAGTTTTTATCTTGCTAGTAATAAATTTTAGTATTATATCCCTATGTTAAGCCTCTATTTTGTCTGTATAAAACCTCTCTCAACTGATAGTAGTTGTGTGAAGGGGGAACTTCAAGAAAAAAATTGATCACTGGTAAAACCCACAATAGAAAATTGTAAAATTCTCATTTCAAGTTAACTTGGATTGAACACTTTTTTAATTGCTTAGCATCCCACATCAGAAAAAAAAAAAACCAATCACCAACAAAAGCAAACAAACAAACAAACAAAAACAAACAAAAAAAAGCAAATTATATTTGTAGAGCTTTGTTCCCTATAGTGGCAGCACATGTTAGCATATTTATCCCAAATTTCTTGGCTGAGGCTTCTAAATAGAGCTGTAACAAAAAAAAAAAAAAA
>VYXB01002718.1:209296-234632 GCA_013397135.1 Pachyramphus minor
ATCAACATTTACATCTTTCTGGCTTGTTTGGTTTTGATTCCTCAGTGAGTAATTGAGGAAGGGAGGGAGGGGAAGTTTGAAGCTGAATTAGTACTTCTGATATTATTACTTGGTAAGGAGGAGCAGGGGAGAAACCTTTACCCATTGTTTAAATATTTTTTAGCTTATTTTATGCAAAAACACTTCTTAGATATGCCTTGGTGTGGAGAGTTCAGTTTGTTTTGTTCACTAGACCTGTGGGAGATCCAGAGTCAATGACTGATTTTATGGGTTTTTTAGTGATTGATTTGAAAGCAATGGAATTCAAAATCTGTATCATGCTGTAGAAACAATCAGAGCATCTGCATTGAGACATATGTTCATTGGTAGGAAGACAGCTACACTAGAGAGGAATTTGGGCCAATTTAATTGCTGGGGTTAAAAGAAAAAAAGCCCACAACCACAGCTGGTTTGACTGTTTAAGCATTGCTCCTACAACTTGCAAAAGTGAGTTAGGTGCCAGTGACAGGAGATGCCCATGATGAAGCTAACAAATGCCCCCAGCCTGGAGCAGGACATTAGAACACTGACATACTTCACAGGAAGATTTGGATCTTCCTCTTTTCTTAAAGAGGAAATGTAGAAGGCATTTTACATCACCACTTAAATAAGTTATTTCCTATAATTTGCTAACCAGTATGTTCTTGTGGTCTGGAAGAAAACTGTGCTTTCAGAACAGGTTTTCAATGAAATCATAAAATGCAGGTGAACTACAGTCAGATCAGCCATACTTTATAATGATGACATTTCATAGGATTTCTTAGTTCATCAATCAGTCAGCGGTTTTTTTGTCTTCTTTCCCACAACTTTTCAGATTTATGTATTTTGTCTTACTCAAAGATCCTGATACAGATTCCATTGATCAAAGGTCTTATCAAAAAATACTTCTTTCTCAAGCAGTACTGAAATAGACTGTAAACCTCAGTGCTGTTACTGAACCAAAGCACTGAGCAAGCATTCAATAGGGACTTGACTATTGTATGGATAACTAGAGCACTCAAGACTGATACAGTGAAGGTTGAAAAGAAGCTTAGGAAGGGTATGTGAAAGCACGTGATTCAGGGCTTAACCTCCTCATCATAAGCATGAAATCCAGTTATTATATTTCTGCCAGATGAAGGGTTTCATGTATCATCTACTGAGGCATCTCTAACACTTTAGAAAGTTTC
Organism: Pachyramphus minor; assembly: GCA_013397135.1. Classification (NCBI taxonomy): domain Eukaryota; kingdom Metazoa; phylum Chordata; class Aves; order Passeriformes; family Tyrannidae; genus Pachyramphus; species Pachyramphus minor. The sequence continues at coordinate 210,505 of VYXB01002718.1, forward strand.
CCACTGACACCTACTGGTTTCAGACAGAGTCTGGAGTGAAAGGAAAGATGTTTTGTACTTTAGATGTCAGCATATTTCGATCATACTAACAGAAAAAATCCCAACAGCTAAGGTAATTTTTGACTGGTTTTTCTTCCTTATTGCCATAATTTATGCCATATCTTCTTTCTACTCAACTCAAAACTGTCCTATCACTCCCCTTTTTTGTCTTCTCGAGTCTGGCTCATCTGTAGCACTGTTTCTAATCAATTCTTCAGTTTAGACTAGAACAAAACAGAACAGTTTCACAAGTAGCTTTTAAAGATCATATACAAAGATAGATGTAAGTAAATAGCTGCTATGTATAACGAAGATTATTACACATTCTCAGAGGTCAAATGTTGTTCTAACAAGGCAGAGAGAAAATTGAAGCTCACTGAATTACAGCAAAGTGACTCCAGGTTTGAATGCCCAGTGATGAAAAGGAGAGAATTGACTCTCTGTGAGGACCTAACAGGATTCAAACAACCACTCTCAACTGCATTAAAACTGCAGCTTCCTCTCCTAAGCAGAAACCTCTTGTTCACTGAATGAAACTACTGAAGAAATCACACGTTATTACTTACATATCCAGCAATCCACATAGGTTCACAATAAGTAGACAGCTTAGTTCTCTGCATATTTTTCTATATTCTTACTTCCTCTACCATCATCAGTATTCAAAAATCCTTCCAGATACTCTAACATCTACTAACCAATATGATTTAAAAAATACCCATCAGTCTTGTATGAAAATCTTTTCCTTTGCCCATCCTCTGAGGATGGTTTTGCTATACATAGAAAGGACTACACATGATCCATGGCAAGAGGAAAGATTCGGTCTTAGGCTCCAGGTAGCAACTAATTACTTAGATTTTCATTATTAGTTTTCATGCAAAGCTAGCAAGTTCACATTAGCACATGTTCCTAGACTTTGCTGGAAACAGACTCTATTCAGAACCAAACAGTCTCATGGGGCATTGGATTTTTATACCTATAGCTGACAAATCTCTCCAGAACTCCTTTAGATAATTCTGGAATGTTTATCATTATTTCCTTTCAGAACTTTGGCAGAAGACAAAATGTCATGTTTTTCTCCATTATCTCTAAAATATTTATAAAAGCTTGCACAAAAAGCAACCTCTGAATAGCCTAGATAAAATTTGCATGCGCGTGCTCTATAAATAACCCACACTATATCCTGATCCATCTTAAATTCATGCCAGTTTGACTATCCCACATTAAGATATCATGAATTTTCTCTCTGTAGACAAATATAGACATGTAGATTACTGGTTAACTGTTAATCATCTTCCTGCTTACACTAATGAAAACTAGTGAACATGAAGCTCTTTCACATTCCAGTATCTTGACCACAGAATCATCGAAGCTACATGTTGAAAGCACAGGGTAAATATTGTAAAGTGTACACACAAAATACACTGGAAACAACAACTACAAAGATACAAAAGACCTCTTGATTCATCTAGATTCACATTTACAAGAAAAAGAGAAGAGGAAGAAGAGAACCAGCAGTTTAGTGAAATAGTGACTTGGTAATTCTTCAGGTTCAGACAGTGAAGTGGGCAAGAGCAAAAAAGCTGGTAGGCAAAATCTCTTCTTAGGACAGCTTTCAAGCATAAAGGTTAGAGTTATAGAATTAAACAATCATAGGGTCAAATAATGAGGCTAGAAAGTCAGATCAGAGCCTGGAGCAGTAGTAAGAAGATTTGGAAGTTGTGATATAAAATACCAGGGCACACACCAGAGCCGTGGAAACACTGGGTCTGTCCAAAGAACACAGGGAGCCTTAGGAGGTTTATTAGGCTTTGTTACCTGTACAATAAGGAACAAAATCAACACCCCAACAAAGGTGACACAGTCTGAAATGTAATAGTGCAGGTTGCAGCCTGAGTGGTCAGGAGAATTCTCTGTGATGGTCAGCTGGGAATGGCAAAAGAAAGTCTTGCCCCTGCTCAGAGTTTAACCCCTTCTCCAAAGGGATTGGTACAAAATAAAAGTTTTTGCCTAAAACAGGCCATCCACAGGGACTAATCCTTTGGCCTTCCCTTCAAGACCTGATGTTTAAAAAACCAAGAAACTCTATTTACTTATTTCTGCCGTACCCCGCCTACTTTGTTGTTGCTACAGGGGTTGATAGCATTTGTAACACTTTGCTTCTTTCCAGAGCACCACCGGCTTTCTGCATGAGAGAACCTGCACATCTTTCCTGAGTGCCTGTATTTCTGGAGCCCTTGAAGGCTTTGTTTAAATCCCTTTGACCCAAGTCTTCAGAGCCCATGAGTGCATGAAAAAGAGTAAAATATGAATTTTTGTGGGTTGTTTTCTTTTTTTTTTTTTTTCTGCAGGTTCTGGTACTATTTTTAAAATGACTTTTCAGTAAAATTCAGCTCTCATAAAAACTTCTGAATGAGATGTTGATAGGACTAAGAGCTAATATAAACAGGAAAACCAACCCTATAGCAGGTTTCAGAGTCACTTAAAACTCTTTCCATTTGCAAATAGATTAAAGGCTTGTTACAGGTAAAACAAAAAAGTGTGGATGATTCTCTGCATGTGTCGGTCAGTAAATATGAAGACTCAGATTCATGAAAACTCCTTGCTTTTGGACAATTCTTTCAGGTGTTTTGCCACTGAGAAGTGTGCTACTCAATCTAGACAAAGCACTTATGCTGTCAACTGTGCCATGTTCATCATTACCTTTCATTTTCATTTCAACACATTGTCAATATCACACAGGCACTCCCAGGCTTAGTGCCAAAGAGAGCAGATAACTAGGGTGAAATCCTCAGAGCAAATCCAAAGGATTGTCTCTGGAGAACATAGGCCTGAAAAGCTATCAGAAGCAGAGGGGGCTAGTTTTGGAGTAGGGAGAGTGNAGGTAGAGAAATGGGTGGTGACAGACAGGTCCAGGCTGGACCAAAATGGGTTCCTGCTATGGCAGGATGGGAAGAGGTTCCAGTGGCCTGGGCAGAGCCAGTCAGATATGCCTCTGCCCTCAGGGCTTGACATCTCCTCTGTGATCCCCTTCTACTTCTATAGTGGAAGATACCTTTCTTGGCGCCTTTTACAAAAATTAAGGTGTCACTGGTGAGAAAGGCAGGGTAAAGGGGTGTTTGGAAGCCTGCTCCTGGAAGCTTGAGGCAAATATCACCCTCTATTCAGCAGCATTTCTATAGTACACCTGGCACAAAGCCTGATGTGGCTCTACCAAAGAGGATACAGAAGGACAATAAGTTTGGCTCTTCTGAAATCCAGAAGTAGAACTGGATTCCCAGCAGAACTGGGAATGCCTTAAAGACAAAATCATATGGCATTTGTAGCCATGAAGTTTAACTTGCTGATCAGCTATAAAAAAAATAGCTGAAAAAAAGATAGACACACGTGACCCTAATTTAAATGAATAAATGAAAGCAATGACGGAAAACATAGCCTGCCTCTGAACCACTGAATATAAGTCATTTCCAAATCACCTTTCTCCCCTGTGCTATTTCTTCCAGACGTATGGCCTTTGCATGTGCAGATGATTTGCAGAGGTGTGAAATTCCTCGTGATTTCTCCTTCCTCCGTTACGACAATGAAGCTTATAGAAGGAAATTATGTCAGCTCAAATTACTGAGCAGACTGAAATCAACTTTCTATAGAGGCACATCTCTTAACACTTTTATTCTCTGTTCTTGTTTGCTTACTTGTGTACAATGGGAGAAGGAGTAAAAAGAAGGAACAAATCAGTCATCCCCTTGAGACCACAAGTGACTAAATTAAAAAAAAATAAAGATGCTATAAGTCTATGAATTTTGTTAGATATGTTTGATTTTAATGTGTGAGCAAGCAACAGAGAATATATTTTCCTGAAGAATACAAATCCCTGTGAGAATCAGTTTTCTCACTGTAGATAAAAAGGGTTTAACATCCCAGATGCACTGAGAAAAAAATAGCAAAAGGCATTGTGGGATAAAACTTCTAAAACAATAGTTAAGGTACCTTTAGCTTATGTTGGACTAAAGCATAGGAATATTTATTTTCTTAATTTCCTTCAGAATACCACAAAATATCAGAAACCTGTTCCATATATCTTCAATTTCTTCCTCAACAACCTGTAGTTGGTTGAAATGGAGGGGATCATAAGCACATATTATCTGGCATTCCTGTACAATCACCAAAATCAATGGCTACAATCCTTTGCAGGCAGAAGTTGCTTTAAAATAGTTACTGTCAGAATGCATCACTTTGTTCAAGTTCATGCCATTTCTCCTTATGCAGTAAGAAATACCATGAGAATACAGACCAAGTCATGGTCATAGCACAAAATTAGTAAGAAAAAGCATACAATCAACAAGACAGGATATACTAATCATCAAAAAGACTAGTTGAAAACAAGACAGATTTGTGTGGCAGAAGGCAGTTACTAAATTATGCTTCAATTAATTGTTGAATATCTTGCTTACATATTTACAGCCAATCCTTCCATTGTCATAAATAAGCCTGTCTATTTCTACTGACTTCAAGAGATCATCCCCAGGTTTGACAGAACCTGCTCTTGCATTCCTTAAAGTAACTGTTAGGTCAGAGAGACATAATTAATATATAAATAACCCAAGAACCCCTAGCTAAGGAATCCAACAGTTAAAATAATATACTTAAAATTTCATGGTTGTACATTACCAACTCTGAGTAACAATTGTGGGAGAGAGAAAGAAGGGGTCTCTCAGGCAACTTCTGTTGAGTTCCTCTGCCATAGGAACTTTTTCTGTAGAGTGCTGCTGGCTCACTTCAAAGTGCTCTGTTCCTAAGATTAACTTTTTCTACCCTTTTTGGTAGATAATATACTACAGCAGTTTTTTACTTTGTGAATATCCTTTTTTCAAACCTTTTTTCAAAGGTTCAAATTTTGAAAAAATCCTTTTTTCAAAGCTGGTAGAAATTTTGACCATTGAATTAAAAGGAAAGATTGTCATCACTGCTTGTTAGTAGAGCTTTCTGCTAAGCTTTGTGCCAGAGTTACACTATCTCACAAAAATTGTATTGATCCAAATTGTTTCTGGGGAAAATGTCTCCTGGGAAAACATACTTCAAAAGTTGCAAGATCAAGTTGTTATCCTGATATAATACTGCACTTCATCTCTGTTCTCCCATATCCCTTCTTCCTCTTCACTCTGGCCTCTCAGCCCAGGGGTATGAGGAGGAAGGTTGCTTGAGGATATTTCCTAAGGTGGGAAGTAACCAACTTTTTTGATAAGTTGGTTAACTGTGTGGCAGATGATACCTTATAGAATTCAAGGGAACATGGATTATGTTGCTTCTCCCAGAGTAGAATTCTCCCACAAGTAGATTGAATGAATTTGTTTCCTCACTTCCCTCATTTTGCATAACTTTTCTTGAGGTATGTTGGAGGTATACAAGACTAACCTCTGCTTATTTGCTTGATCGTTTCTTTTCCAGTTTCTAGTATACATAGGACTCCTACTGGGATGGCTGTTTCAATCCAGCCTGACTTCTGTTTTCTCTGTTAGCAGTCACAGTCCGGCAAACACCACAGCTAAATTCTCTGTGAAATGCCCTTGATAAATAAGTTGGCATCTTACAAAGGATGAAAATCTGATGATAAGTACCACAGTGAGGGACAAAGGGCCAAGTTCTTTTAAAAATTTCTCTCATGTACATGAAATATCAGTTCTTTTCCAGCCCACATTACTCATTTCTTAGTTTACCAACCCCTAAATGCTTTCATTAAGTTCCATCCCTAGTTTCTATGAATCCAGCAGCTCACTTTCACTCCTATATTTGGCTATGAGTGCTGCTGAGATTGTTAAGCTTCCTCTGGGGCAGCAACTCAAGCAACACAAGTAGCTTCTACGAAGTGTATGTGCTTCAATGATCAAATTCACACCCCATCCCACTCATCACAAGGGGCGAGCCAGCAGCAACTGACTGTGTGTAAAGACACAGTCTACAGCACACATAGAGAAGGCAACTTCTTACACAAATTATCTCAAATATGCTGCTAGACAACGTGCTGAATATACAGTTCCCACAGAGATGCTAACTAACAGTGATTTTTTTTCTGTACAGATCACTTGCTTGCAAGATCTCGTTTTACTGCATATTTAACAAAACATTTCCACATGACAATGGAGAGAAGGGTAAACAGTGGCATAACAGCATCAGGCTCAGTGTTTTGGAACACACAGAAGATGTGTCTTGCATGTGCTCAACTAAGAAAGCACTGAGAACTGTGTCTCTGAGAAGAAGAGAGAGGTGATTTTGCCTAAACCCATTTCATTTTCCTAGAATACACAACCAATCTACTCAGAAAGATAATGCAAAATTTACTGTCCCATCCACGTGCAGACTTTTTTTCTTGCCTTAGCCAGCTTACTTTCATGCTGCTCTGATACTTTGCTCCCTGTTAAATCATTCTGTAACAGTTCATGGTTTGCTATGAACTCCTTCTGGAAATCTAGGAACTTACTTGTTAAACTGTTCCATTTTAGCTACACCAGCCAAGTATAAAGTTATGAACTCGTATTCCTCCTTGACAAGCTCCACAACACACTGTCAGCTGTTCTTAACTGGTTTGTTTTTTCGGCATCATCGTCTCTGACACATCTAACTCATTTTGACTCATTTTGATGACTCGCATCCAGTCTGTCAGTTCCATTCTCTACTTTCTTTTTAAGTACTTTCAACTTTAGCAATTCCAATGGAATAGAAAAATCTGCTGAGGCACTAGCATCAGTCACAGGTGACTGTGGATGTCTGTTGTTAGGGCAAGAAGATTAAGCCTTTGTTGGAAGCTGGAACAAAAGTTACCTGAAAATCTTTTCATCTTCCTTGCTCTCTCATTTTCAGCTAGGAATTGATTTTTTTCCATTATGAAACTAGTTTGTTCCCTGGCAGAGTACCATCATCCCTGTTTTATTTTCTCTGAAAGCTTCTAAACCTTGCTATGATTTAAGTGTCCAGAGGTGTAAAGTTTAACATTTGTTCTGTTGACTCTTTTCATGCCATCTAAGAGATGAGCCAGGCTCCTTGCTTGACAGTTTCTTTCTGTGGTGAATGGATTGTTCCAGCACACACTTTAAAAGAAAGAGGAAAGACAAAATGTACTTTATAAGGGGAATAGTTTAGACTTAAAAAATCTTTCAACATAGAACAAAACTATTACACTTTTAGAAAAGAGTATTTTACACAAATATGGCCTACAAAAATATGCTACCTTCTTCTACCTTCTCTGGTTAATAGCTTGCTGAACATGAGCCAGCAAGTGTCCAGGCAGCCAAGAAGGCAAATAGCATCCTGGCCTGTACCAAGAATAGCATGGCCAGCAGGACCAGGGCAGTGATCATCCCCCCTGTACTTGGTACTGCTGAGGATGCACCTCAAGTCCTATGTTCAGTTTTGGGGCCCTCACTACATGAAAGATGTTGACGTGCTGGAGCATGTCCAGAGAAGGGCAACACAGGTGGTGAAGAATCTGGAGCACAAGTCTGATGAGAAGTGGCTAAGGGGGCTGGGGTTGCTTAACCCAGTAAAGGAGGTTCAGGGGAGACCTTATTGCTTTCTACAACTACCTGAAAGGATGTTGCAACAAGGAGGGGTCTGGGCTCTTCTCCCAGGTAACAAGTGAAAGGACTTCAGAAAGAGAAAATGTCCCTGGGGTTAGGCTGGATATTAGGAAAAATTTCTTCACTGAAAGGGTGGCCAGGTATTGGAATACGTTACCTGCAGAAGTGGTAAAATCACCATCCCTGAAAGCATTCAAGAAGCGTGTGTATGCGGCACCTGGAGAACACAGCAGTGTTAGGTTAGAGGTTTGACTTGATGATCTTAAATGTCTTTTCCAACCTTAAGGATTCTATGTTTCTTAACCACAGCAGTGTACAAATAATCAGACAGACCTGGAGGCACCTGTGGGTTCCTGGGAAGCTCGGCCTCTGCCCACACGCCTTGATAACATAGTCTCTGACTTTTTCCCCCTAGGTCTCCCCATGAATTCTTCTGCTTGTGAGTGCAGCCTCTTCTGGCCATTCATTTACAGTGGGCCTAAGGCTGGTCTCTTTCCAAAGCATGCTAAATAATTCCTTTTTCCTCACTAATCACTGAAAAGTTTAGTAGATAACTGATATGGGTAACATCAGCAAGAGAAGGATAAATAAATGTTAAAATAACCAAGAGCCTGAATGAGTAGATTAGGTAGCACTCAAAGTAATGTGTTGCTAATTTGGCTAACCCTGCTGAACAGCTATGTTGAATATGTGAAAAACTGCCTGAAACAGTCATGTTAGCAGTTACTTTTAAGGACGGCTGGAGACTGGTGAGCCACCAATTATGTGAACAGCATAAGTACAGAGTCTGTGTGTAAATCAAGTAAGGAAGGCAGAAAGGTGAGTAGAAAATCTCACCAATTTCACCTTTAACTTCCAAACAAAAAAATAAAAATCTGGGTGAATAACAGATGGTTTAAGAGCATTAGTGCAGGAGAGAAGCAGTAGCTGTTGCATATTTTGACTTTACTTGGGCTTTTGGCATTTCTTGTGTAGTAGTCTTATGAGAAAGCAAAATAAAAAGAAATCATCTAGATGGAGATAGGCTAGCATGGGTGTAAAATAAAAACAATAAAGAACTCCGTAAAACTACATTAGAAGAGTAGTTATAGAGATTCCCTGTCCAAATGGAAAAAGTACCGAGCAGTTTTATATGGAGATTTATCCTGAGTCTGTATCTAATTTTCCCAGCATTTTTGTTTACACTATGAATGACGGAATACACAGCATGCTTGTTAAAATTGAAGATGACATGAAGTGGGGAGGCGATGCAGATATTCTTGGAGACAGGATTGGAACTGAAAATGTTCTTGATAAATTGGAAAATTCTGAGAACAGCTGGATGAACTTCAATTATCTGCAGCTTCCCAGTGGCCTGCAGCAGCTGGCTCAGTAGCAACTTATTCAGAAAATATCTAGGGAATATAGTGAATGACACGGTCAGAACAAATCCACAGTGCCAGTATGGTGAGCAAGACAAAAGCCATTTTGGGATATGCAGAACAGTGTTTCACATACAGTAAAATGGAATACTCCTGTCCGTGCTCTCAACACACAAATGGCTTCAGCCAAATGTTATACCTTGTTTCAGGCACTGATTTTCAGGAAACATTTAGGACAACTGGAGGATTCCAGAAGAGAGTGAGTTGAAAGTATAAATGAGAAGAAAATATATGTGGGTGTAAGAATTTAATTTAGCCGGAAGAAGAGACTAAAAGAGGAAAATACAGCAGAAAACATGCTTGTAGCATGCCTGGAAAAAAATTAGGCGTTGAAGTATATAAAAAAACATTGTTATAGACTATGTCTTGCTTTTCCCAGTTTCCAAACGAGCAGCCTGAGGTGGCCAAGAGCAGACTCTAACCGGTCTTGCAAACCAGGAAAACACACTGGGAAACTGAAAGACAGTCAGATGGTCAAATCCTGACCCATCATCCTAGTATTACGATAACCCACAGAATGTCCATGATATTAAATGGTATATGAAGCATGTATTTTAATGGGTTGCAGTCAGAGCCTTGTTGTACATACAAAGGAGCAAAAAATTTAAGTGGAATTGACTTGCTGGAGAGAAAAGGGAAAAAACATGCAGATATGGGTAGGTTTTAGACAGCACAATACATTTTATAAACTCTTATCTAATATTACAGAACTATATTATTCTTTCATCAACAATATGATACAAAGGGGAGGTGGAAAGAAACCATTTAATTTTGCCTGCTTGATACTCTACTTTTATCTGTCTCCTTTTAAAATGTCACTTGTAATTCTAGAACTGTTTAGTTGTTACTATGATTGACTTGTGCTAGAGAGATGGAAATGACAATGACAATAACACTGTGATTGGTTCCCACAGAAACATGCATATGGCAGCATCTTGAATAGAGGATAAGCTGCAGTCACTGCTACTGAGAAAGATCTGCCTAGCTGATCATATTTGCTCCTCTTTTCTTCTTTAAACTGATACAAAACTCCCTTGTGGAGATTACTGTTAATTTTTCAGAAGTAGGCTGGCTAGGCACACAGAAGAAAAGGGGACTAATTGTGTTTTCCCATTCAGAATACAGCCTGGGTTGGCCCTGAAGGAAAGTCTAGAGTTGGGTTGGGGTAAGTTCATGCTCGGATGCTGTCCTTTCATTTTCTCTCTGGGCGGAACATGATAGTCTGAAAACTTCTACACAAAAGCAGCCTTTAATTCAGGCCTCATTTAGGCTGAAGATTTAAGGTCTAAGTGAATAGAAGATGAGATAAAGTACAAGGTAAAGCGTGGAGTAAAAGAAAGAAAATTGATTAAAATAGTTTCCTTAATCAGTTCAAGAGCAGGAATTCTCTATTTTGTCTCCTTAGTGACTCTGCCAATGAGCAGATAGGAAAGATGAACACCTCAGGGCCTGTGTTTCCTGCTGGGGCATATATCTGCATCCTGTCACTATAATTTCTGATGGTAGGCCATTAAAAAAGCGAAAATTTTCAAAGGCACTGGGCAACACGCTGAGCAGCACAGGCTCTTCCTCTTCCAAGACTATCTCCAGTGCAAGTAAGAGGTTTGTTCCTACAAACCCATCCCACCACGCCTCTATAGTCTATAATAAAAGAAAACTGCTCTGAGGAGGAACTGGGTCTTTGAACATGTCTGCATAGAACAAATACAAGCACGAGAGGTCAGGATAATAAATGCTTAACAAAAAGTAGGGAGATGATAGAAAAAACGTTTTGGGAGACCTTGAAAAGCTGGAGGAATGGGCCAACAGAAACCTCTTGAAGGTCAAAAAGGAGAAGTGTAACATGTACAGCTGGAGTAGTCTAACCCCACATAGCTATATATGCTAGGGATGAACTGAGTAGGTAACAGCTTTGGAGAAGAATAGTCAAGAGATCCTTTTGGGCAAATTGCACAAGAGGAGGCAGTGTGCCTTGCAATGGAGGCAGCTAATCACATAGGCTACCCAAGCAAGTGCACGGCCAGCAGACAAAGGAAAGCTCTTATTTCTCCTGCTTTGCACTAGCTGGGCCATGCCTGGAACATGATGTCCAGTTTTGGGCCCTGTAGAGCAAGCAAGATGATGAAAAACTGGAGGGTCCAGCAAAGAAACATTGACACTGCTGAGAGCCTGAAGCACAGGCCACCCCAGGAGAAACTTTTTTGTATAGCCCAGAGATTAGACCACTAATGAGAGGCAGGAAATGAACTGCAGTTCCCACTGAAATGAATGGTAAAGAAAGTCTGTCTCTCAGAAGCGCACGTGAAAGGGCAAGGGGCCATAGCCACATCTTGCAACAAGGGAAAATTGGGTGGGATGTAAGGAAACATTCACAGCAAGAATGTTTCAGCACTGAAGTCACATGCCCAAAAAGGTCGTGAAATTTCCATGCTTGGAAGTACTGGTAACTTTGCTGGATATGGCCCTGAGTATCCAATCAAAATTTCTTAGCCCAGGACAGAATAGGGCTGGACTGTGTAAGCTCCAGAGCTGAGCTCCCTTCCAGCTTAATTTTTTCTATGGTTCCAGGAAGGTCTTTGAGCTTGCAAATGAAACACCATAAACTCAGGAAATACCTTCATGTGCTTCCACAACTCTTCTGTCTTGTACATTCAAGCTGTGCACTGCAGGTGGCAGAGAAGCAACAGAAAAGATGAGAAAGCACCGTTATCGTAGTCACCGTGCTGAAGAATGTAAGTGAGGCACGGTCTGTAGGAAGAGGTAATCTCTTTTATTAGACTGACTGATATAGTTAGAAGAACTTGGATGGGATTTCAGGCATGTAAATTCTTCTTCATCCTGAAAATAGAACCAGCCCACTTCAGTGCTAAACACAGGTTGAAAATGGTAACTCTGAATTTAGCTGGCTATATTTATCATTTAGACCATCTGAGAAAAAAACCCACATAATTGGCACTTGTGGAGTGAAAGATTTGTTAATTATATTTTCAACTCTCCTCTTGATATACCTCCCAAAGGAGGTAGAGGGATATTTTTGCCTACAGAACATGAGGGTGGGAGAGAGTTTTGAAGCGTGACAAAGCAGCTCAGTACAGCTGAGCATGGCTTACCAAGAGTCAGGGAAACTTGGGATGCACATAGCAAAACACACACACACATCAGGCTCAGCACCAGGTTTGGGATAAGGCCACTGAGCAGGGGCAGCCCTGAAACATGTGTCATGTCAATCCCTGCTCACTAGCATGGACCATGCAGGCTATGCTCGGCTTTTCCTGCTGCATGGAAATTTCATGCATCGCCTCCAGGCTGGCATGAAGGCCTTGCTTGTTGCATGCCTTGTAGCTTCCCCTCCATATGCTAAATATCCCATGTGGCCCTTCAGCCACACCTGCCTGACAAGAACTAGTGCCTCAGTGCTGAGGTGCTCACCTGACTCTCCCTCTGCCAGCAGTGCCTGGCAGAGGCTTGGGGACACGCTTACCACAGGCCCTGTCCATCACCACAGACACCAGCTGGATGCTCCACTGTCCCCAGGGCCCCCACCTGGGTCTAGGAGAAGCCCCTGTGCCTGAGTCTCACCTTCCCTAAGTCATGCCTAAGCCTGGGACTTGATTTGGGACTGGCTTTGTGAGGCACTGGCTGCCACCCCACTGCCCACTTCCAGGGACCCCAAATTTATCACAGGTACCCTTTGCTCCTGCAGAAGTGCTAACCTCAAGTCACAAACCATTCCCTCCCCAGCCCCTTCCTGGGTTGCAGCAATGGCCTACCCCTCGTGGCCCCAGTCACGGATGATGGGTGCTGAGACATGCAATGTACTCAGCCATTGTATAGCCTCCAATGGGATAGCTTCTTCACCTTCCCAGTTACTTGTGCTCACTACTACTGCTTCTTTCACCAGTACAATTTCCCTTCCAAGGCTTGCACCAACCTTCCTGTCAACACAGGAGTGTAGAGGACCTTGGTCACCTCCATGCAGGTTGAGGTTTCATGTGGTTCTAAAGAGATTGTGTGACCCCGGTATGACAAACACCAGTATTCAACAACCAAAACCTTACATCTAGTCCTCTGATAACACTTGGCTTTTTCCTCCACACTGGCTAACCTCCAAAAGCAGAGTGCTGAGGAGATTTCTTTCATTGATGGAGCACCAAGACTCTTCTATCGAAACTATTTTAACCTTTAAGGAGAGAAGGTTTCTTGCTTTATTTTGCTGACAGCAGTCAGTGACTGAAGATTTTTAGCCTTAGACCAAGCTGAGGCATTGGTTAGATGCAGCATGGGGTACCAGCAAAAAGTCTAATCCAGCAAAACTGAATTCCCATATCCTCACACAGTCACACCATCTAGTGAGAGACAATATCTAGTGAGAGACCAAGAAGCAGAACCAAGTGTAGGCAAGGGCCTTTCCAGGAGAATTTCAGGTGACATGAGCTCGCTGTTTACAAGAAGGATCTGTCACATGAGAAAAATGCTATAAACAAGTCTATACACTTAAAATCAAAGAGGGGACAAAACCACACAGTAAATAGACTGCGGAAGAGGTGAAAGAAAACCACTGATCAAAAGTAGATATCTAGCAAAGCCACAGAGAAACTGAGCCTCCATGAATGTCCGACCAGACTTCTGAACCTGTTTAATCCAAATGTAGATAAGCTGATGACATAGTGAGAGTCATGAGAAATTAAGTGGAAGAAAGTCTTTCCCTGGCAGATAGAAACAGGCACACATCTGACTGGCTTTAGGACCAAGACCTTGGACTCCATTTTCCTAGGACACTTATCCTATTATATATGCATTAGCTTGAAAATCTTGTATTTTGTTACCAATGCAGATAGAAAGGAATAACTAAAACAAACAAACAAACAAAACCACAAAGCAACAAAATCTAGGAAAAAAAATACTGCAACCAAATAAATAAATAAATAAACAAACCCAAACAACCCTACAAGCATACCTAATGAAATCCATTTCTTATAAATCAGACTGCACATCTAAAATGGCCTGAAACATCAGACCACATGCCTAATTCCTGACAAACTAGATGACTTTACCACACATTGAGCACAGCACTGGTCATCATATCTGCCTGACGCACAAGGCTGTCATTAAACTGGCCTGCATCCTGCGGATTGGCACATAGCAGCTCAAGCTACTCCTTCCAAAGGATCTCTGTTTTATACTCAGAAGTCATAAAGCAGTTGGGCCCAGTTACAGTTTAGAATAAACATGAAACCTCTCATCTGCACCCAGTAGTGATCATTCCCAGCCAGCATTTCTATATACGGTGACCACAAATTTATCTAAGGCAATACAGCTTTGTTAATAGTGAAACATGTAGGTACCAAACTGCAAAGCTTCTCTTACCTCTGAGCTATTGTTCCTGCTTCTCAAAGTATGATTGTGTAAGGGGAAAAGAAGGGGCAGTATTCCTTCTATTACTGTTGGTGCTACAGTGGGACTTTTATTTGCAATGAACAACAGAAAAGGTTGCCAAGAAATCAGGTCTATTGTTGCAAGTTTTATGCATATTAGCTTTCCCCTCAAATGCCCTGAGATGCAAATGTCTTACGGTTGTTAAGCATTTCATCACAGTAACAGTCATGAGTTCCATTTACTTTAGTTTCATGTTGTTATTACATAAAAAGGCACAATCAAGCAGAGGGCAGGGGGTGCCTTTGATGGGTTGGATGTATTTGCTCTGTAAGCCTTGGTGAGGAGCCTGAACCAGACTAACGAAGCTGGAGTGACCTTGCACTCAGATCTATGGAGCAGTTCAGAGGCTGCATAGGCCCGTTGCACTAAGGAGAGGCAGACAATGGTTATGGAAGGGGCAGAAAGAGGGTAGACTCTTGCTCAGCTATCCCCAGCACAGAAGCAGGCTGGATGCTGTACTGAGTCAGGTGTATAATCTGCACTATGTAGTGGGCACAGGTGGGTACTTGTGCCAAATGCAAGCTCCAAACTGGTGAGAGGGGGCAATCAGCATTTGCATTATCAGAGAGGGTCAACCATCACTAATTACACTGCTACCTCTGGAGTCTAAATGGGTATTGTACTTCAGGAACTGACAATGATTTAGGCATTTACACCTGTCCGAACCTCGCTTTAAGACTAGTCTTTATGAAAGGATTCAGTAGTACCTTTCTGTCAAAACCATCCATGAACATAGCCAGAATCCAGCTCAAACTTTTTTCACACGTACCAGGACAGAGCTGAAGGCTCTAGGCTGCAGAGGGGAAACAGCAGGAAGATGAGTGAGGGAGGCTGACCATAGAACTGGGATAATTCAAACCTGTTTGCTGTGCAGGGCAGGCTTTAAACAAAGGAAAAAAATGGACACCCTAAATACAGCTCATCAATCAGAAAGTGTTTACAGGATCTGAGAACAGCACCATAGTCCAGCTATTCAACAGTCATAGCATCCAGTCTCATCACTACCACAAGGAAGGCTCATGTGAACACCAGCAGGCTCCAGGATTAAAATCAAGAGAGTTTCTAAAATTGGATCTTTGAACAAAACCAGGATTCCTTAACAAGTCAAAATCTAAGATAGTTTTTAAATGTAGCTCTTTGTCTCCATCCCAGTTTCCTAATCACACTTTTGTCTCAGAAACATAACCTGCATGTCATCCATAGCAGTTGCTGCACTCCGTCTGAAACACATGCTTGTCGGCTAGAAAGCACTGTCGCCACTGCAGACATAGGTAAAGTATCTCTACACAAAGCATCTTAAACAAATAAGAACAAGGTGCATGGACTTGTTCTGAGATACTGCTGGCAAATTGCACTGTTTAGTTTGTGTATTAGGAATACCAAAAATAAAAGTTTACCAGCATTCATACAGTATGTGGGGCTTCAATAGTTATTATTATTTTACCATAATTCTAAAGTCAAAGTTTAAGCTATAAAGCAGAGCCTGATATCTTAGGTGGCTTTTTGGTAATGAGAGACTAGACTTCCCACTCCCTGGCACCTTCACTCTCCTCCCATAAGCCTTTGGAATATATTGGTTGATTTAATCCAAACTTCAGAGAACAGTCTCAAAAATTACAAAGTTCTACGTTTGGCAAAAGAGGTGGGAGAGGACTGGGGTCTGCCCCAGGACTTTCCATTCTGTGGTCCAGTTTCTACAGAATACGTGAGTCTGTTTACCACAGCCATGACATGGCAAGAGATGGATTGTAACAGAAAACAACAGAGAATTTCAACATCACACATAAAGAAACCCAATGTAATTTTTTTTAAAATCTAAGCACAATAATGCAAACCAATAGGAACCTGGGCTTCATCACCCCTGTGATCAGAGGAATACCTGTTTGGGAACATAGTGCAGGCTTAGGCACTTTGGAGCAGGATTTCACATCAGCTCTGCTCCTGCAGATTTCACCAGTTAATAGCGCTGGGAGCAGAGAAGATGACCACAGTCTCCTGTCTCAAAGATTTTTCTGCACAGAGGTATAGTTGATTTGGTTGTGTCTACTCCTTGCTGTTTTGATGATTGGCAGACAGTAACTCAACAGTGGTACTTATCTCTTACTTGTCAAACAGAGAGGACTCACAGACCACCCTCCAATCCTATTAGTGCAGTGTCAGCAGGTGAAAAGTCTGTTTCTGTGTGTTCTCATCCTATTGCTACTGTAAGTGCTGAGACCATGTTATTTTCAACAATCATCATAGCTACTCAGAGTCTATATAACCTGGAGAAGAAGTATCCAGGCAGTTTATTACCACGTTAAATTTAATCATTTTCAGAGCAAAAAAAGTGTGGGGTTTTTTTCCTAAATATTCTTTAACGGAGTTTTCACAAGCACCCTCTCACCATTTCTTGGCATGTAGAAAATATAGCATGGGACATTTTTCTCCTAGGTTACTTGTGTTTGAAACTAATAGTCACTGCAATGTGGGTATCGTGCTGGAGAACTA
Source organism: Pachyramphus minor (assembly GCA_013397135.1). Classification (NCBI taxonomy): domain Eukaryota; kingdom Metazoa; phylum Chordata; class Aves; order Passeriformes; family Tyrannidae; genus Pachyramphus; species Pachyramphus minor. The sequence continues at coordinate 227,459 of VYXB01002718.1, forward strand.
TAGTGCTGAATCTAGCAGCAAAAAGACTGAGATACACAAGTGGCTTCATCTATGACACAAGCGATGCAGGATCAACTAAACTCATGAAATTACTAAAAGGTCTTGCAAATTAAAAACCATCTTGATCCCCCTCTGTAGTCCCTTTGTGTCACTTCCTAAAAAGGTTCATAATACAGCTTCAGCCTCAAAAAAAAGCGCACCAGGATCCTCAAATACATTAATTTCATCTATCCCAACTCTTCATGAAGACATCATTTGAAGCACTTCAGAAAGCTCTTCTGCATGATAAGCATTACATGGCACTTCCATGAAGCAGAGAGTGATTCTGCATGAGGATCTTATGCAATTCAGGGCAAAACTTACCATGCAGAAAGACTGGGCAGCTGGGACTTTGGATCAGCCTCCTTACTTTAGGCTAGCCAGTGGATGAGAGAAGCTTTCCCTATAAGCGTAGTCCATCTTTCACTTTAGTTTTAGCCTCACCTTACCCTCACATGGCACAGCATTTACATCATTCCAAACTTTTCAAGTATGTAATACTGCATGAAAATTATTACTCTCAGGACAGAAAGAAACTCGAGTCTCCTTTGCAAATTCCAGCCCACTAACTCTGTCTTTGGTATGTACCCTGTTCTCTGTCCTTTATATAAACCTTGTAAACACAGCCCTGAGGAACAGCTTTACACTTTTAATTCTTAGTCACTGAGAATTAATTCAGACCACAGAAATCGAGAGCGTAGAAGAGGCTGTAGAGATGGCAGTCTGTTCTACTCAGGAAGTCCTCAAATGTGAAAGGAAAAAACCAGAAATTGCTCTACCAGAAACTAAAATTTGCTGCACAAAAAGAGTAGAAATTAAAAAAGCAGAAAATAGGAACTTGCTGATCTTATCAGCAAATTCTATTTAATTTCAAGGAATTGATTTTGAAGCTTTCATATAGTAACTATACAGATCTCTCATAGGATGTTAATTCTCCTGTGTGAAGTTTTCTTTTAAGCTTGCAGTACAGTACCTTTTGCTTTTCTGGGACTGATAGTCTTGGGGTCTTGGGATTCACATGCCTTGAAGTGAAGGACAAAAAAAAGTCTTCAACTGATGCTTCATCAGCTAGAATGGCAACCACTTGGTTAGGTCAGCTCCCTCTGATATGTTGGTATTGCAAGTTTTAGAAAAACTCAAGAAGGCTGTTGTCCTTGTACATTCAGGAAGCAAAACTCTATTAGCAGACAACCTGTGTTAGCTCCAAGTCCCAGGTTATGTGTAAGTTCTTTAGGTTCTCTTGATGAACCACACACAGTTCACTAATGCTTCTGGTATATCCCCAGTAAAGGATAGCTAGCTCTGATGGCAATGCTCTGCTGTAGGCAGGAGGAGGTATTTTGGAGAACAATTTCCTGTATTATCCAGGAAAGACAATGTCCAAGGGGAATATGTTCTAAGTTTTTATATATTATTTTACACATGGCCTAACAAAAAGCAAAACAAGAAAGCAGTATTTATCCCATTGAAATATTAGTTTTACCATGCTTGTGATTCTAGAGTACCTAGAACCTTTACTAGTGCTGTGACTTTGAAAACTTTGAAAGGCAGGCAGTATATTGCATGTGCAGTTCTGTATGAGGCTATAGCACGTTGTAATATATTTTGTAACTAATCACGAAAACCACTGAGAACTGCACAGAAGATAGACTTAATTCCCTGGTCAGATACCAAGTCCAAAATGGGAAGTTGTCTGACAACTGGAGCTGAACGAGATAGTTTAAAGGACCCAGAGAATTACCCATACCACTTCCAGCAGCCCTGGAACAGGACTCTGCACAATGGCTGCAGAACAGGAACTACACAGATGTGGTACCCAAATTCATTTGACATTAGCACTCACAAAGAAGTCAGTACGGTTTCAAAACAAAATCTCCCACGGTGTTTAATTATAGGATTTTGAATTTTTTTAAGATTATATGTCACTGCAACAGCTCAAAAGTTGTTAAAGATGCAACTCCACGTGCCAGCTTGAAAGCTCACACTGTAATTTCTTAATCTTCCCCTCACATCTGCAGAAAATGGAAAGCAGCAGCACACTTGAGGGCACCACAGCCCTGTGATAACTGTCGTCACCTCACAGGAAAGTGAACACCACCATACATATTATAAGATGACCACCTGATCGCCTTTACATATATTTTGAATTCTGGACTGCACGTAACTAGGAATATTTACAAACATGCATAATACCAAAGGGGGGAAAAAAAGTGTTTAGAGGCTTAAAGAACTTTAAAAATCCACCAAACCATAGAGTGTTGGGCAACTTACACATCATAATGAAAAACTGTCAGAGAACAACTTTATTCCTTCAATTCCATAAGTAGCATCTTAAGAGATGTCCATTGTCTTTCCAAACATAATGTAAATATTCTTCTCTTCAAGCTTCAGTACATTTTCATATTAAGAAGAAAGGCACACGTTGCTGGCCTTTTTCTCATGCTAGTCAGAAGAGAAAATACATTTTTTTTAACCAGGCTGAGATTTTTTTTGTCACAAGATGTAAAATATACCTGATATTGAATATTTTTTCTTTCTACAAGTCAACAGAAAACAACTTGGACCTTACTAGCTGGAAATTAACCTTAGTTATCATACTATTTCTCTTCTTTGGAATCAACTTGTCTATCAGCACTAATTTGAAACTACCCATATTCATCACTCTACCACATTCACTACTGCTAACACTGATAATAAAATTTTCAAAGGCTTTTGACAGATACTGACAGGTGCTTCTTGCCTTTTTTTTTTTCTTCATTTTATGAGACCTATTTTTTTATTTCCATATGCTTATTATATAGTATGTATTAACAAGTGATGTTGCTTCTATAAGCAGCAGAAATACTGCTAAAGGAACAGGAGTAACTCTATAAAAATAATTTTTTCACCTATATTGACAGGGATGCTGTAAAAAAGAAAAACAATTAATGCCAGCTGAATGTTAGCAGATGATGCCGGAAAATCATTTAGCCCTTCCAGGAATGTTACAACCCCCCAAAAAAACATGAAAGAAAAACTTTACCTGGTATAATTAATTGTTTTCACAGTTCTTGAATCTCATATTTCTCCTTTCTTTCAGACTTTTAAACAACACATGAACTATGGACACATGAACTACCTTCTGAAGCACCTCTCTGTAATTCATTCCTGGCCCAGAGACAAAGACCTTCATCTTTGTAAGCAACTTCCACGGTACAGGAAGCTCTTCCAGAGCACTACCGAAAACACACAGAAAAAAACTTTTCTCCCTAATCTGAAGAAGAGAGACTACAGGTTGAGGAAAGGCAATTTCTCTTTAGTAATTGTCTTCAGCAAATGAAGTAACACAAAATAATCTCCAACACTTGTTAAGCAGGTGAAAGTCATTGATATTTCTGTCACAGAGCACTTGGATACTTTCAAATAAGCAAATTCAGAGTTCCTCAAAACCAACAGCAATACTCATTTCCTCCTCAAATGTCAATGAGCTTCAGTTAAAGTGCTTTTACATTTATATTTTCCACTATCTGCAATAGAATATATTTGGGGTTTATTTTTGTAAGTTTCTGATCATGTTTTTCAATAACAATGGGTTAAAAATGTTCAGAAAAGCACACCAAATGAACAGTGACGATCCATGGCAATGCACCAGGCTGTGCTACAAGAGCTAAGTCTCCATAAACAGAAAGATATGAAAAGGCATGTCATCCATCTGCCATCAGTTTCAGCATCTTGCCCAGAAAGTCATTAACTGACTCCAGCCTTTAGAACCTTGCCAACAATACAAAAACAGGTGGAAAGGGCTAAATTAATAGTATTCACAGAAACTAAAAATAATTAAGGAAATTTTAACAAACCCTTAGTGAACAAACCCTAAAAAATTCATTAAATGTCAGCACATTTTCTGTCTCATCACATAAGTTAGCCCTCATAGTACAGTCCTTGCAGCAAACAGAGCTTTCTGGAAGGGCTGCTTACAAGAGCAGGTGGATAGATACATAGGATTTTTTTCTTTTCCATCTATTTTTTATTTTTAATCTGTTGTTCAGAATTTTGCTTTATGGTTCCTTGAACCTACCTTGTACTTTCAGGGTATTGACAGCTGTTAAAGCCCTATATTGCCTTGGACTAGCAAACCTTACAAATTTGGGTGCAATTCTATTGCAATTCAGCATATAAGCATCTATGTAATTCCCAAAAGGTAGCATTAGCTGCACTGACATTTGACAGTGTCAAAGCAAGGATCTGTATGGAAGTTATGTGCCAACAGCAAGGTAAGTTCTCTGGCAGCATGAGGGCAAACAGAAGAGGGGATCCCTTTGAAGTCTGTGACAATGTGAACTTGCAATAGGTGATAAAAGTATATTAAAAAAAAAATAATTGTCTTATGTTGGGAAAACACACCTGAAGCAGGAAACTGAAAATACAGGGAAAATCAAGCACTATCTATTTAAAAGACCCCACTATGTTTTGAATCTCTTTGTGCTGTGGTTTTCTTATGGTGTAAATACACCTATACATATTCCCATCCCTCACTTGCATTCCCAATAATAGCAAAAATAAACATGAAAAATAATATAAAAAACTCTGTATTCAGTAATATTCACACCAAAGTATATGTATAGATATATCCATTAAAATTATGAACATTTCTAAATATATTTTATGTATCATACATATATTTATATGTATAATTACATATCCACAGAAGAAGTCTTGCTGTGCTAGAGCCAGCAGTAAACGCAAAAACAGGTTTCACAATAGGACACCCATATATGCATACGTACTGGCTGTTTGGTTTGTGAATTTATTTACAACTTAACTATATCATAATAAATGCTTACTGTTCTATTGTACAAACGTAATAGTAAAGGTTTAGGTTTGTTTTTTAAATACAAAGACTGCAAATGAATACATGAAAAAAATTACACACCATGTACAGTATTTATAATTTATAAATGCAAAGTTAAGACCTCTTTAAATTATTGCACTTGCATATTTTTTACAAAGATAAGTTTATATGTATCATATATATATATATGTGTGTAAATATATATATATATAAAACAAAATTTTCAGCTCACTAAATGTAGTAAAGTTGAATGTTGTTACCTTGAAGTTCTTTCTTCTTCACATAACAGCCCAACCTGAATTTTGAATATTTATGAAACTACTCTACAAATCAGTTTGATCTACCCTAGAAAGCAGTCCATTATTTTAGGTTTTTTGACAGAGTATACACCCGTATTACAATCGAGCACAGTTTTTGGTCAGAAAGCAAAACAAAAGTTACGATGTGCCTTTGCTAGATTGGGATATGTAACTTAAACTTTGAACATGAACTTTCTTGTAATAGTGTGCAGAAAGCCTTTTCCACACTTAAAATTAACAAATTAATTGTTGCATTTCACAGAACTGGTCCTATATCACAGTGTTTGAGGCAAATGCATTATTTCAAGAGGGTCGTAATTGATTTGAGCAACAATCTCTATTTTTTAACATAAATAGTGCTTTTTGCTACCTCTATAATTTTAACATTAAATGCTCCAAATGCAGTCACAGCAAACTGATTACACTGTTCTAAGTTTAAGTACATGAAAGAAATCTGTGCCACATCAAAATATGAACTCCACTTTGCATATCCCCTCCAATTTAATATACTTGATCATATACTCCAGCCAGAAAAACCCAACTGTCAACTGCATTGGGTCACTTATAAAAAAAAATCAATTACTGTTATGACTATATAGGAGTATATTCTTTTATATACCGTTACAGGAGAATGTTGCACAATCGCGTAAAATTCATAGATTTATTTTAACAATGGAGTTCCTTTTAGTGCTGTAACAAAATATGCAATATTTCAGACAAGTATCATGCTATGTCAACTATTTTTCTCACTTAGTGCATACCTTTCAGGTACCATTTCATAATATTTTAGAAATGCTCAGTGCTTCAATGCTTCAAACAGTGCTTTTACCTTTACTAGCCTTAAAGTGGAAGAGCAATTGGAATTATTCACACGAAAGATGCAATTCTGTGAATATAAAGTCTACCACTTCTAGGAAAGGAAAGATCTGTTAGGCTTTTTATACATTCTTGTTGATTTTGGGCAAGATCAGTTCTAGTATGGTAAAAATGCAAGGAGAAATGTCTTTTTGCATTTTAACTTAATGAGTCAGATGTCTTACTCGATTTGTGAGGTCAAGGTCAGAAATTTGAACATTTAAATCTTAATATGTGTCTGAGTCATGAAATTCAAATGCAGCTCCAAAGTTTTAATTTTTGGTGTTTTTAACTTTGGAAGTGCAGATATAAGAATTTTTCTAAAAAATATTTGCACATATGGATCTATACTCTGTAAACGCTAAGACAGACTATATTTGCTTTACAAATACAGTTCATCACGGCTATTTTTGTTGGTCTCGGTGCTAAGAAAGAGTAACATTTTGTCATGACCTTTCTCCTTCTACACACTAGGAAATCAAACCAAACTGCAGGCACTCGACCCAAAATTTTTAATTCTAATAGACATTATACTACAGCAAACATATATTTTATGTGTTCTGTATTGGAAACAGTACCTGATTCACTTGAGACAGTAATAAAACAACTGATTGCCAATTTGAAAACTTTTCCAGGGAAACAGGCTCTCTATCAGTACTTATAAACTTCAAAACAAAATCATATGTGATATTATAAAATATTTTGAGTGGTAAGTAAGATTGAAGTTATCTTTACTGTCAATGAGTAAAAGATCAATGAAAAGCTTTCCACACCAGTGTGATAAAGAATACTGTTACAATGCTTTTAAGATCAGCATTTTTAAATGGAGAGAAAAAAAATGGGGAGAACAACCGCAAATATACTTCAACCATGAAGGAAAACATTCCATGCATTTGTTGGGGTATCTGAATTTCAAAGAGTATTTTTGTAGTCACCAAAGATTTAGATAATTTTCGCATAAATTAGGATCCGTGGATTGTGCCTCAAGTACTTAGTGGATGAAAGTTTGTATCTGCATGATCGAGCTGAAACAGAATAGCTAAGGAGTGAAACAGAGGACACAGCATGAAATGTTACTCATTCTACTTTGGTATAATTGTTTCTCACCTTTTTTTTTTTTTTTTTTTTTTTTTTTTTTTTTTTTTTAAAC